>CM040918.1:39550053-39605053 GCA_023029165.1 Gobiocypris rarus | reverse complement strand
CCGTCCATGTCTGTCGTTCTATCCATCCATCCATCCATCCATCCGTCCATGTCTGTCATTCTATCCATCCGTCCATCCATCCGTCCATGTCTGTCATTCTATCTATCCATCCATCCATCCATCCATCTGTCCATGTCTGTCGTTCTATCCATCCATCCATCCATCCGTCCATGTCTGTCATTCTATCCATCTATCCATCCATCAATCCATCCATCCATCCATCCAT
Source organism: Gobiocypris rarus (assembly GCA_023029165.1). Lineage (NCBI taxonomy): Eukaryota > Metazoa > Chordata > Actinopteri > Cypriniformes > Gobionidae > Gobiocypris > Gobiocypris rarus. Next base: position 39,604,827 of record CM040918.1, on the reverse strand, counting down.
ACATCCGTCCATGTCTGTCATTCTATCCATCCATCCATCCATCCATCCATCCATCCATCCATCCATCCATGTCTGTCGTTCTATCCATCCATATCAATCAATATAAGAAAGAAGGTTTAAAAGAATAGAAGTGTACATGTGAAGGGTGTGAGGTCAAGCCGTTGAGCACTGAATTAATCTCCAGCACCTGATTTTATGAAAGCAGAAGAGTCGGCCATGAGAGGAACACATGAGGAATTAGACGCAACCCTCCAAACTAATTGCAAGTTAGCGAAGGACAAAAGAGGCATCTGTAAAACTTTTGGCAAATGCTGGAGTTTTAGATTAGACAATGGAACGAACAAAAACAGCACATTATACCAGCGAAGATTATTAATGGTGTTTTGCATGGGTGCCTCTGAATACAGGATATTTAGCAGATTGTTATTTCACAGATGGATTTCACAATTGCCTCCATAAGACTTGCAGTTGTGTTAAATTTATAATATTTGTAGTCTCCGCTCTACGGGTAGGTGCTGGAATATATTAGCAACACAACAAAGTTCATCATTATGTGCGTTATACTCCATTACTTTCAAGTCAACGCTAGTTGCCATGTAGGCCAGGAACACAGCTAGTAATCTGACACTGGGGTCTTATGAGTAATTCAGGGCTTGTGTTTGATCCGTAGGATGAGATTCAGAACAAACAACAGCATGCATGTTCATAGCTCTCTGGTCCTGGTGAAGATGGAACTTTAGTTGCTAAAATACCCTGGATATGAATACAATTCAGTTCACACTTGTGCATTAGGTGTTGCTCTCCGCCAGAGTGGGCTTCATTTTCTGCCTGCTTGAATACAAAACAGAAGTGTTTTTTTCTCGGGCTCTCAAACTGTCTGAAAACAGAAACTTATAAATACATCATTAGTTATTTTGAGTTGACCAGTACTCTACACCTCGTGCCTTAGTGTGTAAGAGTGTCCACATCACATCACAATAGCAGAAGAACCTCATCAGAGACAGCTGTTCAAACAGACCGCTGTAGAGCACTCGAGACTATCATGAGCAAATGAAACACTCTTCAACATAGATGTGGCAACAACAATGCTCTTCAGCTCTTGACAATACTTTTACAATAACAATGACATACTAAAACTTTTAATTAACAACCTGACCACAGACTTTGACGTTATGTCTCACACAGTCTGTAGAGACAAAGTCAAATCAAGCAGAACGTTAGTGCATGCAAATCGTGTTTCATCTGAGTTTCCCACAACACTGTTAGTAGCACGTAAAACGTTTGTGTTTATCGAGAGCTTCTGACCACTTGTAAACAACTCAAACAGATCTTTGTCCTTACTCTCAATTTATTGCAGACAAAACACACTTTATAAAATGTATTATGCATTTTCATTATTGCAAAGCCCTGTGAAAAAGAAGTGCGCTTGTAGTGTACTTTTAAACTTAAAATCAAACTTAAAAAAAAAAACACTGTACAAAAAATATAATATTAATGAAATAAAAGGCCACTTAAAGAGAGAACACTTTCACGGCTGTTCCTTAACATACTTTTAAAAAGTGCACTTTTATAATAATGTCAAATTTTATTTTTAAATTATTGTAATCATAATTGCTTGTCAGTGCATTCAGCAGAACATTCATCCATCATTCTCTCTGTCTCACCCATCCATACATACAACGTTCTATCTTTCTCTCTGTCCAAATAATCCATCCATCCATCCATACATACATACAGTACATCCATCCATACATCCATCCGTACACTATCATCCATACAACCATTTTTTAAAGACAATCATAAAATTACATATAAAGATGTTCTTGAGTGCTACTTAAAGGGATAGTTCACCCTAAAATGAAACTGTGATGTTTATCTGCTGACCCCCAGGGCATCCCAGATGTAGGTGTGTTTGTTTCTTCAGTAGAACACAGATGAAGATGTTTAACTCCAACCGCTGCAGTGTGCCAGTCGTATGATGCATGTCAATGGGGTGTGATCACGCTGGTTTTTTTTACCTTCTTTGACGGAAGTAATGGCGCTGGGGAATACTAGATGAGATTCATCTAATACGAGGTAAAAATAACATAAATACTGTTGGGTTTCTCGCAGAAACCAATAATTTTGTGTCTTAAGACATCAATGTGTCCCCACAAGCCACAGGGTTTAATATGGATTCGTATGTCTATGTGTTTTTTACTCTCATAGAAATACACCCCATTGACATGCATCATACGACTGGCACACTGCAGCGGTTGAGTTAAACATCTTCATCTTCATCTGTGTTCTACTGAAGAAACAAACACACACACACACACACACACACACACACACACACACACACACACACACACACACACACACACACACACACACACACACACACACACACACACACACACACACACACACACACACACACACACACACACACACACACACACACACACACACACACACACACACACACACACACACACACACACACACACATCTGGGATGCCCTGGGGGTCAGCAGATAAACATCACAGTTTCATTTCTGGGTGAACTGTCCCTTTAACTGTGTAAAACAGAGCTCTGAAATTATTGCATTTATTATACATTTAAAATATAATACATTTTCATTTTGTTATAAATAACATGCAATTAAGTGTCCAAAAATATCACATTCAGTTGACACAGTTGAGTATATTCTTTAGAAGTGTAATATTTCCATAATGATGACACTTAAAAAAAAATAAGTTTCTTAAAAAATTCTGCCAAAGCATGACGAGGCAACATTTTATGTCAAGTAACTGTCAAGTTTCCAACCCAAAATGTTTCCAACTGTACATCACATGCAACGTGTATTAATCTTTCATCATTTTCATTAATCTCTATGAAGGAGAGTAACAGTATTTCTGAATCCATATCTTATCAAAGCCATCATTTATTTGATTAAATTCAGAATGTTTAATAATGTTCAGCACCTCAGCAAGATGATGTATTTTCCATTATTGGCTGCATTTTAATGGGGAGACAAACTTTTAAACATATTAGAGAAAGTTTCTGTCTGAAGTTGCGGTCACACTAGACTTGAGCAGACGAGATTACTTCACACCCTGCAACACTGCACACCAGGCAGCTTTTTATTCAGACAGCTTTATGTAAACTCAGCCGAGAGGTCAGACGTGCTTTGGCGATGCAGATTAGCAGGTCAGAGTTCGCCAGACTTTTTTCCGCAGGCGTTTGCGTTTGGTTTTGTTCGTTTGTGTGCATATGGATGTACAAAGTCTCTGTTTGTATGCATTAAAGTTCTGCTTAATAACAAGTGTTGTCATGTGCTGGTTTGTGAAACAGGTGTAAGATAATGTACGAGGTGAAGTTAAGATGGTCATGAGAGCGTGGACTGCAACATTATGGAGTCTCTGTGATGCGACTGTCAGGCATGTTTTAGCAGTGATCTCACTCCTAGAGGATGTTAATGATGAGGAATGGCGTAATGCCATGGGGAGACGGGCAGGCGGGCGGGCCGGTGTAAAACTGGACCCTTGAGAGCTCTAGTGCGTTCTTGACATATCCATAAAATGTATGAAAAATGATTTGGCTGTGACTAATTGCCTGTTTAGTGTCGTAGAAAGTTGTGAAACAGACCATTGGCTTTTAAAACCTAAGTAAGGAAGGAGATTAATTATGCAGAAATATATTCCATTGCCAAGTTCCATACATTCTGTTATTAAATAAGAAGAATACTATGAGACAAAAGACAGTGGGATAGGTGGAGGTTTATAGGACGATTATGCACCACCTGTGTGAGCATAGTTTTAAAAAGAGTATAAAAATTGCTATCTATCTATCTATCTATCTATCATTTATCTATCTATCTATCTATCTATCTATCTATCTATCTATCTATCTATCTATCTATCTATCTATCTATCTATCTATCTATCTATCTATCTATCTATCTATCTATCTATCTATCTATCTATCATCTATCTATCTATCTATCTATCTATCTATCTATCTATCTATCTATCTATCTATCTATCTATCCACCCGTCTACCATCATCAATCGCCCATCCATCCACCATTCTATTGTTTAATCCATCCATCCATCCATCCATCCAGTGTCCTCTCTTTCGTTAATATATATATATTTGGAGAAAACTACACATGTTGTACTTCAAATATATATTTTTAATCTTAATATTTCTACAAAAAACTATACTTGTGTTTATTATATATACAGGTCATTCTCAAAAAATTAGCATATTGTGATAAAAGTTCATTATTTTCCATAACGTAATGATAAAATTAAAATGTAATATATTTTATATTCATTGCACACCAACTGAAATATTTCAGGTATTTTATTGTTTTAATACTCATGATTTTGGCATACAGCTCATGAAAACCCAAAATTCTCAAAAATCTCAAAAAATTAGCATATCATGAGACGGTTCTCTAAACGAGCTATTAACCTAATCATCTGAATCAACTAATTAACTCTAAACACCTGCAAAAGATTCCTGAGGCTTTTAAAAACTCCCAGCCTAGTTCATTACTCAAAACCGCAATCATGGGTAAGACTGCCGACCTGACTGCTGTCCAGAAGGCCATCATTGACACCCTCAAGCGAGAGGGTAAGACACAGAAAGACATTTCTGAACCAATAGGCTGTTCCCAGAGTGCTGGATCAAGGCACCTCAGTGGGAAGTCTGTGGGAAGGGAAAAGTGTGGCAAAAAACGCTGCCCAATGAGAAGAGGTGACCGGACCCTGAGGAAGATTGTGGAGAAGGACCGATTCCAGACCTTGGGGGACCTGCGGAAGCAGTGGACTGAGTCTGGAGTAGAAACATCCAGAGCCACCGTGCACAGGCGTGTGCAGGAAATGGGCTACAGGTGCCGCATTCCCCAGGTCAAGCCACTTTTGAACCAGAAACAGCGGCAGAAGCGCCTGACCTGGGCTACAGAGAAGCAGCACTGGACTGGCGCTCAAATTTTGCATGTCATTCGGAAATCAAGGTGCCAGAGTCTGGAGGAAGACTGCGGAGAAGGAAATGCCCAAATGCCTGAAGTCCAGTGTCAAGTACCCACAGTCAGTGATGGTCTGGGGTGCCATGTCAGCTGCTGGTGTTGGGCCACTGTGTTTTATCAAGGGCAGGGTCAATGCAGCTAGCTATCAGGAGATTTTGGAGCACTTTATGCTTCCATCTGCTGAAAAGCTTTATGGAGATGAAGATTTAGTTTTTCAGCACGACCTGGCACCTGCTCACAGTGCCAAAACCACTGGTCAATGGTTTACTGACCATGGTATTACTGTGCTCAATTGGCCTGACCTGAACCCCATAGAGAATATGTGGGATATTGTGAAGAGAAAGTTGAGAGATGCAAGACCCAACACTCTGGATGAGCTTAAGGCCGCTATCGAAGCATCCTGGGCCTCCATAACACCTCAGCAGTGCCACAGGCTGATCGCCTCCATGCCACGCCGCATTGAAGCAGTCATTTCTGCAAAAGGAGAACCCACCAAGTATTGAGTGCATAACTCAACATAATTATTTGAAGGTTGACTTTTTTTGTATTAAAAACACTTTTCTTTTATTGGTCTTTTATTATATGAGCTGTATTCCAAAATCATCAGTATTAAAACAATAAAAGACCTGAAATATTTCAGTTGGTGTGCAATGAATCTAAAATATATGAAAGTTTAATTTGTATTATTACATTATGGAAAATAATGAACTTTTATCACAATATGCTATTTTTTTGAGAAGGACCTGTATATATAATAAACACAAGTATAGTTTTTTGTACAAATATTAAGATTAAAAATATATATTTGAAGTACAACATGTGTAGTTTTCTGCAGAGCATTTATTCTGATAGAAAATGACTTTGTGTTTATAATATTTAGATGTTGATACAAGAAGCTGATAAGGAGGAGCAGCATTGGGCCATTGTGAGCGATCAGTTGAATAAAACAGTCCTTCCTCTCTATTAAGAGCGGACAGATTTGTGGACCCGTGGACTTTTTTAAAGGACTGCTAGTAGTCCTGCACTAAAGTTCATTTTTAGCTCTCCACTTCCTCACCATGACAGGATCTTGGCATGTCCTTTTATGAATAGAACTGAAGTGCTTTCAAACCGGCCAATAAACCAAGATCCCAAGCACGGCATTAGGAAAAAACTCAGGAGCAATTCCACGGACACTCGAACGGATGCTCTCGAGCGCCTTCGGAGTGATTGAACAACAGGATATCCAGGGAATCATTATTGCCTGATTTTTGAGAGTGTGCAGTACATGAAATAATATTGATTGAGTCTACTCAACATGTGGCCTTGATACAGACAGTGAGAGGACTGGCCTTGCTGTGATGGCGGGTGGTTGGCGACTCGAGTTATCAGGACTCAGTTGGGCGGTGATGAGTCTTCATACGGACACTTCCACCTTCAGATTTGAAGGCTCAACGCAAATATAAACCATCAAAACATGAAGGAAACTGCTGGAGTGACCATACTGTTCAGTCTCTATTATTAGTGGCCTTGAATCCATGTAATTGTTTCCCAAATTCCATTATTTATTTATTTTTGTTTACCTTTTTCTAATAATTTAATTCAATTTTAAGAATCAAAAAGCATGTCTAATTTATTGAATTCATTAAGAATTAAACATTTCCCAAAGAATCCACAGTGAAATGCAGTGAATACACATAAATAATGCTCAACTGAGACATTCACAGTGTTGAGAATAAATAAGCTCATTCCCAGCATTAGGATCCTGTGGAAGGTGATGTTACTTCCAGTGATCCTGTATCGCTCTTCTCTCCTCATCATCTCACTAACACTCCAGTGGGCGGGGCAAAAGCTGTGATGATGAAGTAGGCGTTTATCTTCTTCTGCAGAGGCGGTCTTTCACCGATAGGCTCATCCACAACGAATCCTTCTGTTGGATTGTTACAATAAAAGCTGTTTTTGAACTAACACGGAAGATTTCAGTTCTGAAACTTGGATATTTATAGTATGATGACCTCTTAAATGTCAAAAGCTCAAAGAAAATGTGATCTCTCTCTAATTTTTGCCCAAATTCCATTTTTAATCATTTAATTAAATTTTAAGAATCAAAAAGCATGTCTAATTTATTGAATTCATTAAGCTTTAACAAATGAATGAATTTTTTTATGTCAACATATTTCAGAAATTCTGCTATCTGCTTACATTTTTGTGGATTCTGTACTTTATGGTATAATGCAAGTTTATCAAAAATGGTGTTAATCAAATAAAAAAAAATTTACAAAAAAAGAAAGAAGTTGTATTATTATCAGTATTACTTTGAGAAGTACATTCTACTGTACAATAGTAATAATACTTTCTTCAAGCTAAACCAAACTTTTAATTTGGCCTTTGAGTTTCTGTGTGTATATCTGCCGATGATTTTATCAAATGCTTGACTAGAATTGTATGACTTAATTCCGTGATTCCAGCCACGTTTTCTGCATTTTGTAAATCATAAGGCCATACATTATTCAGATGCTAAACCTCTGCTGTCCATAAAGGTTTAACCCTGTGGAGACTGAACTGCATACTGGATACAAGTATGCTATTATACAGTATCACAATGACAATTATCCATAACATTTTACAATATACATATAAATGGGGAAAACAAGAGAATGATGCACTATTAAAAAAAAATCAAAAGGATTTCAACTAAAACAGTAAAGTAATGTGAACTAGATCAGCAATAAAATGATTTGCTCCTACGGTCCTGAAAACCCACCTCAGGAAACATGTGGGTGGATCTCGCTGATTAAACAAATTCATAGTATGGTCCACCACATACTTTCCAGCTCATAATTAACCTGTGCCAGTGTTCACCGCCCTTCATTATCCCAGATTTTCTTTTAGTCAGATAACAGGGGAAAAAAATAACAGAAAATTGCTCACAGCCCACTTTACAAACCCTAGACATACTATATATATCTTTCAATCTATCTGTCTGTCTGTCTGTCTGTCTTTGATACATTACCCAATAGATTTTCTTTGTGATATCAATATAATTATCATTTGTATAAAGGGGTCATGAACTGCATTGTTTTATTGTTTTATAATGTTTCCTGGGGTGCACTTATAATGTTAGTATGATTTTTACATTAACAATAGTCATAATTTAGAAATAAAATGCATTTTTTTCTACCCAAAGTTTAGCCTCTGAACTGAACACTCTGTTTTAAGGGCAGTGTAAACGCCCACTGCTGTGATTGGCTGCTGTGAGACTTCAGTGTAAACGCCCACTACTGTGATTGGCTGCTGTGAGACTTCAGTGTAAACGCCCACTGCTGCGATTGGCTGCTTTGAGACTTCAGTGTAAACGCCCACTGCTGTGATTGGCTGCTTTGAGACTTCAGTGTAAACGCCCACTGCTGTTATTGGCTGCTGTGAGACTTCAGTGTAAACGCCCACTGCTGTGATTGGCTGCTTTGAGACTTCAGTGTAAACGCCCACTGCTGTGATTGGCTGCTGTGAGACTTCAGTGTAAACGCCCACTGCTGTGATTGGCTGCTGTGAGACTTCAGTGTAAACGCCCACTGCTGTTATTGGCTGCTGTGAGACTTCAGTGTAAACGCCCACTGCTGTGATTGGCTGCTTTGAGACTTCAGTAAACGCCCACTGCTGTGATTGGCTGCTGTGAGACTTCAGTGTAAACGCCCACTGCTGTGATTGGCTGCTGTGAGACTACAGTGTAAACGCCCACTGCTGTGATTGGCTGCTGTGAGACTTCAGTGTAACGCCCACTGCTGTGATTGGCTGCTTTGAGACTTCAGTGTAAACGCCCACTGCTGTGATTGGCTGCTTTGAGACTTCACTGTAAACGCCCACTGCTGTGATTGGCTGCTGTGAGACTTCAGTGTAAACGCCCACTGCTGTGATTGGCTGCTGTGAGACTACAGTGTAAACGCCCACTGCTGTGATTGGCTGCTGTGAGACTTCAGTGTACGCCCACTGCTGTGATTGGCTGCAGTGAGACTTCAGTGTAAACGCCCACTGCTGTTATTGGCTGCTGTGAGACTACAGTGTAAACGCCCACTGCTGTGATTGGCTGCTGTGAGACTTCAGTGTAAACGCCCACTGCTGTGATTGGCTGCTGTGAGACTACAGTGTAAACGCCCACTGCTGTGATTGGCTGCTGTGAGACTTCAGTGTAAACGCCCACTGTTGTGATTGGCTGCTGTGAGACTACAGTGTAAACGCCCACTGCTGTGATTGGCTGCTGTGAGACTTCACAGATCATGAATCTAGAACATTTAGATGGTGACATGAAAGGTTGCAGTGATGAGCATTGTAGGCGATCACAGACATGTCAAGCGCATGAATGCAGTGATCTCATCATTGCAACTCGGTTTCTGCAAACTAACGAATGCTTTCATCATAACTGACAGTGCAAACACATTGTTGCACATTCCTAGCATTAGGATATTTTGGAAGGCAATGTTATGTTTAGTCCAGTGATCCTGTATCGCTCTTCTCTCCTCATCATCTCACTAACACCCCAGTGGGCGGGGCCAAAGTTGTAATGATGAAGTAGGCATTGATGTTCTTCCACAGAGGCGGTCTTTTACCAATAGGCTCATTCCACAGTGAGTCCTTCTTTGGGATTGGTTACAATAAAAGCTGTTTTTGGACTAACAAGAACGTTTTCAGGATTTTCTTATAGTATGATGAACTTATATATAAAGGTTTTTTTCTTTTTTCTCAGTTCATGAACCCTTTAAAACATAAAATTAAATATATCTATCTCTCTGTGCAATCCACCCATTCATCCATTTCATATGTTTCTGGCTCTTCTCTGCATTAAGGGCATTTGAATCTGTTTAGCTCTTATTTACATGCTGAACTCAGCTGTCAGCTAAACTGAGCCCTGCTGACCCTCACCTGTGATTGCCACTGAAGTGCTGACAAGCTGACAACCTTGTAAACACTTAAAAGGAAAATAATAACGTTGTGTTTTTCTGTCAACCTTATAGTGCTCTGTCAGAAAAGTGGTTGCTAGACAAATCTAGCATTAGATTTCCCCCAAACCAACAGCATTCCAAACAAAAAGTGTTTCTTTTCAGACACTGTGCTTCAAATGACCTCGATTCCCAGAAGCGAAGAGCATGAAATGACTCGGTTATTGTGTTTTGAGTCTTCTTTCTTATCTTTGCACATACATCCTGTACATTTTGGTATAGATTTAAGATCAGTATGGAAATAAGCTTACCCGAGCTTGTCTTTTTACGTGTTCTGGCAGCCTTATTAGACATTTACTTACTTATTATCAGTCAGATAAAATCATACAAGCCTTTGGGTGAAACAGTGTTTGACCTCGTGTCCCTCTGTAAATGTTGGCAGTCATACTGTATATGTCAGTCCAAGTACACATAGGAGTATCTTGAATCTTGTTACCTTCCTTGTCTGGTTCAGGACCTCAAATGCTGTTGCTGAAGGGAAATCGATCATTTACTCCATGGAATCAAATCCCAGATCGCAAGTTTCTAGTTTCAAGTATCTGATTAAAATCTTAATTAAAACTGTATCATAATATCTACAAATAAGAATCATTGTTTTATATATATATCACCTTGATATTTTAGCGCGGATGTATAGTTACCTAGCCGAATTGCACTGTAGGGAGCGAGAACGAGTCTTTGAGCGTGTATGCCTACTGTGAAATTACCTAATCAAGCGTGAACGCTGTCTTCCGAACTCAGGTGCGCACCCGCGACCTGTACTCGAGTCCTGATGAGCGTGACTGACGTACTGTAAGCAGAGAGCTGTAGCTCTCATTTCTGCTCGTCGTCAGCGTTCTTTAGAGCATTTGCGGTACATTCGTGGCAGATAGACGCAAGTGTCATTACATACTGAAGCTTTGGTAACAAAACCAATGGTTCAAAAACAAAAATATAAAAGTTAGGTAAACAACGCTATTCATTTTGCCACCTTCTCGCCCGACGTCGTTACCAAGTAACAGGGTAAACAGCTGCTGCTTTGATGACGCAAACACACCCCGGTTCAGACCCAAATAATATAATATGAACACTGTCCAGCGGGGGGAGGGGGGAGCAATCGAACTCGGGTTCGGTCCAGGCAATCGAACCAAGTGTGAAAGCACCAGTCACTATTTAGCACACATATTCTGAATGCCTTCAGCAGAATTCAAATGAGCTATTTTAATCTAGAATAATTCCAAAATTCCACAGTGAGATTAATCTAGATTAAAACAATTAATCTATACCCACCACTAATATATAGTATATATATATATATATATATATATTATATATATATATATATATATATATATATATATATATATATGGACCCACTTTATATTAGGTGTCCTTAACTACTATGTACTAACATTTTAATTAATAATTTGATACATTGCACTTATTGTGTACATACATGTTTTTACATTGTACTTACATTTTAAAAAATACCTGCATGTAATTACATCTGTAATTAATTTCTGTAGTTACATTTGTAATTACACAGTTGACACTTCCCTTACACCTAACCCTACCCTTAAACTTACCCATCCCACCACACCTGTCCCTAACCCTACCCGTATCCCACCTCAATATCAGCAAAGGTGTTTTGCAACACAATATGAACACAGTAAGTACATTGTACTTATTTTTATGTAAGTACATAGTAGTTAAGGCCACCTAATATAAAGTGGGGCCGTTTTTTCTTATATATATATATATATATATATATATATATATATATATATATATATATATATATATATATATATATATATATATATATATATATATATCTCAAAAAGAGAACGCAACAGAGCTCATAATAAAACAAGAATCAACATAAACTTGAAATATACGTTCAAGGAAGTACCATCTCTATTAATGGGGTAAAGATACAGTAACATTTTCAGATAGTCAGCTTGAGATCTTTTCTCTTAAGCCTAGTAGTGAATGTTTTTTGAGCAGTAGGATAATCTCTCTCTTTCTTTTAGTTATGGTGAGAAAGAACCATATTTATCCGCAGTCGTGTAGAGCCGAAGCACAACCAAAACAATGTTATTCCGCAAAATGAATGCAGTTTTGCTTTTTTTAACTGCATGCATTTTACATTGTGTACAAAAGTTACATACTGTACCTTAAACATCATTGAATGTAAAACTTCCTGATTTAAATGCAATCAATAACTTATTTCTAAATTGATTTATTTTGTTACTGCTGTGCCGAGTTCAGAAATTAATGAAGGATTGTGTGAACAATGTTAAAAAAAGTATACAAATGCCCATAAAAACCAAGATATGATTGCAAAAAAGTATATTTGTGACTTGGTCTCAACACACACTGGTCTTAGCCTTGTCTTGGTCTCAACACACACTGGTCTGGTTTCTTGACTTGGTCTCAACACACACTGGCCTTATTCTTGACTTGATCTCAACATACTCTGGTCTTGACTTGGTCTCAACACACTCTGGTCTTGGTCTTGACTTGGTCTCAACACACACTGGTCTTAGTATTTACTTGGTCTCAACACTCTCTGGTCTTATTCTTGACTTGGTCTCAACACACACTGGTCTTCTTCTTGACTTGGTCTAAAAACACACTGGTCTTATTCTTGACTTGGTCTCAACACACACTGGTCTTATTCTTGACTTGGTCTCAACACACACTGGTCTTATTCTTGACATGGTTTCTACACACTGGTCTAGGTCTTGACTTGGTTTCAACACACTTTGGTCTTGGTCTTGGCTTGGTCTCAACATACACTGGTCTTATTCTTGACTTGGTCTCAACACACACTGGTCTTATTCTTGACTTGGTTTCAACACACTCTGGTCTTGGTCTTGGCTTGGTCTCAACACACACTGGTCTTATTCTTGACTTGGTTTCTAAACACTGGTCTTATTCTTGACTTGGTTTCAACACACTCTGGTCTTGGTCTTGGCTTGGTCTCAACATACACTGGTCTTATTCTTGACTTGGTCTCAACACACACTGGTCTTATTCTTGACTTGGTTTCAACACACTCTGGTCTTGGTCTTGGCTTGGTCTCAACACACACTGGTCTTATTCTTGACTTGGTTTCTACACACTGGTCTTATTCTTGACTTGGTTTCAACACACTCTGGTCTTGGTCTTGGCTTGGTCTCAACATACACTGGTCTTATTCTTGACTTGGTTTCAACACACACAGGTCAAGGTCTTGACTTGGTCTTAACACACACTGGTCTTATTTTTTACTTGGTCTCAACACACACTGGTCTAGGTCTTGACTTGGTCTCAACACACTCTGGTCTTAGTCTTGGCTTGGTCTCAACATACACTGGTCTTATTCTTGACTTGGTCTCAACACACACTGGTCTTGGTCTTGACTTGGTCTCAACACTCTCTGGTCTTGGTCTTGGCTTGGTCTCAACATACACTGGTCTTATTCTTGACTTGGTCTCAACACACACTGCTCTTGGTCTTGACTTGGTCTCAACACACTCTGGTCTTGGTCTTGACTTGGTCTCAACACACACTGGTCTTATTCTTGACTTGGTCTCCACACACTCTGGTCTTTGTCTTGGCTTGGTCTCAACATACACTGGTCTTATTCTTGACTTGGTCTCAACACACACTGGTCTTGGACTTGACTTGGTCTCAACACTCTCTGGTCTTGGTCTTGGCTTGGTCTCAACATACACTGGTCTTATTCTTGACTTGGTCTCAACACACACTGGTCTAGGTCTTGACTTGGTCTCAACACATTCTAGTCTTGGTCTCAACACACACTGGTCTTGGTCTTGACTTGTTCTCAACACACACTGGTCTGGTTTCTTGGCTTGGTCTCAACACACACTGGTCTTGGTCTTGACTTGGTCTCAACACACACTGGCCTTGGTCTTGACTTGGTCTTAACACACACTGATCTTGGTCTTGACTTGGTCTCAACACACACTGGCCTTACTCTTGACTTGATCTCAACACACTCTGGCCTTATTTTGGACTTGGTGTCAACACACTCTGGCCTTTTTTGGACTTGGTGTCAAAACACTCTGGTCTTGACTTGGTCTCAACACACGCTGGTCTAGGTCTTGACTTGGTCTCAACACACTCTGGTCTTGGTCTTGGCTTGGTCTCAACATACACTGGTCTTATTCTTGACTTGGTCTCAACACTCTCTGGTCTTGGTCTTGGCTTGGTCTCAACATACACTGGTCTTATTCTTGACTTGGTCTCAACACACACTGCTCTTGGTCTTGACTTGGTCTTAACACACACTGGTCTTGGTCTTGACTTGGTCTCAACACACACTGGCCTTATTCTTGACTTGATCTCAACACACTCTGGCCTTATTTTGGACTTGGTCTCAACACACGCTGGTCTTGGTCTTGACTTGGTCTCAACACACTCTGGTCTTGGTCTCAACACACACTGATCTTGGTCTTGACTTGGTCTCAACAAACTCTGGTCTTGGTCTTGGCTTGTTTTCAACATTCCCTGGTCTTATTCTTGACTTGGTCTCAACACACTCTGGTCTTGGTCTTGTCTTGGTCTCAACACACTCTGGTCTTGGTCTTGGCTTGGTATCAACACACACTGGTCTTATTCTTGACTTGGTCTCAACACTCACTGGTCTTAGTTTTGTCTTGGTCTCAACACACACTGGTCTTAGTCTTTTCTTGGTCTCAACACACACTGGTCTTATTCTTGACTTGGTCTCAACACACACTGGTCTTATTCTTGACTTGGTCTCAACACACTCTGGCCTTGGTCTTGTCTTGGTTTCAACACACACTGGTCTTAGTCTTGTCTTGGTCTCAACACTCTCTGGTCTTAGTCTTGTCTTTGTCTCAACACACACTGGTCTTATTCTTTACTTGGTCTCAACACACACTGGTCTTATTCTTGACTTGGTTTCAACACACGCTGGCCCTGGTCTTGTCTTGGTCTCAACACACACTGGTCTTAGTCTTGTCTTGGTCTCAACACACACTGGTCTTATTCTTGTCTTGGTCTCAACACACGCTGGTCTTATTCTTGATTTGGTCTCAACACACACTGGTCTTATTCTTGACTTGGTCTCAACACACACTGGTCTTAGTTTTTCTTGCTCTCAACACACACTGGTCTTATTCTTGTCTTGGTCTCAACACACACTGGTCTTATTCTTGTCTTTGTCTCAACACACACTGGTCTTAGTCTTGTCTTGGTCTCAACACACACTGGTCTTATTCTTGTCTTGGTCTCAACACACACTGGTCTTATTCTTGTCTTGGTCTCAACACACACTGGTCTTATTCTTGACTTGGTCTCAACACACACTGGTCTTAGTTTGTCTTGGTCTCAACACACACTGGTCTTATTCTTGTCTTGGTCTCAACACACACTGGTCTTATTCTTGTCTTTGTCTCAACACACACTGGTCTTATTCTTGTCTTGGTCTCAACACACACTGGTCTTATTCTTGTCTTGGTCTCAACACACACTGGTCTTATTCTTGTCTTTGTCTCAACACACACTGGTCTTAGTCTTGTCTTGGTCTCAACACACACTGTTCTTATTCTTGACTTGGTCTCAACACACACTGGTCTTGGTTTTGACTTGTTCTCAACACATACTGGTCTTATTCTTGTCTTTGTCTCAGCACACGCTGGTCTTGGTCTTGGTCTTGTCTTGGTCTCAACACACACTGGTCTTATTCTTGTCTTTGTCTCAACACACACTGGTCTTGGTCTTGTCTTGGTCTCAACACACACTGGTCTTATTCTTGACTTGGTCTCAGCACTCTCTGGTCCTAGTCTTGACTCAAAAAAAAAAAAAAACACACACAAAAAACATGTATATACTTACTATAGATTCAGACCTGCAGAAACATTTTGATGAAATCCCCCTATGGTTAGATATTATTGCTTAACATATAAGAAGGATAAATTATGATACGTAACCTTTTTAATGTACCTGCATAGCAAGTAAAGGTGCGTGTGTGTGTGTGTGTATCTTTTTTACCTGTTTAAATGTGTTTTAATGTACCTGCAGTAGGCATAGTAAGTACTTCTACAAATAGGAGCGATGAGACTCAGATGTTAGTCAGGGGTCAATGCTACATCGTCTATTTAGTCGCCTTCACTGGAACATCAAAGATGTTTCCACAGACAGTAATCACACATGAATAAAAATCACACCAACCACTTTGGAGAGTGAAAATATTAGAAAGGCTGAGGGAAGAGAATAGTTTGTTCTGGTTGCGGCAGGAAGTAAATGACAGAGATGAAACAAATCAAGTCTGAGTAGCTTCCTTGAGTGAGCCAATTCTTAGTAATCAGTGTGACTGTATTGAGCTTTCTCTCTTTCTTATGGACCCTGATTTGCCACAAGAACATACAACTGCCTCCATTCACTACAGCTCCACAGTTTTTTTATATGTCTTGCATTTATAAACAAAAAGTATTAGAATAAGCACAAACGTTTGAAGTTATTTTGGTTAAAGAGATGATGGGTGAAGATTACGATTCAAGGTCCGGCTGTCTTTAAAATGTGAGGTCGATGGTCGGATCACCTAAACCACTACACAAGTAATATTTAATGCAGAGGTTGTGCTACAAATAATTTAAAATCATTTTGATGAGGTGTAATGCTCTATTTTTATTAAGCTTTATTTATAATTGTTTATTATTTTTAATATAACGTCCACACAGTACCATAGGAACTTCTGTGGAAAGAGCTCTTTTAGTCTCACTAAGAGCTGTAATTTCTGTGCATGATTTTTAGTAATATGAAAGAGGACAGTGTGGTTTAACAATACATTAAACTGATTTATTAATTAATATCCCATACATTTTCCCACTGAACAGCATTTAAAATCTGTACTTTCTCTCCAGTCCCCACAAATCCTTGCTCACATTTCTAGCTGGGTTTATATTCACAAGGGTGCCTGAAATATATTATTTTTTGCCTTTTTATTTTCTTCAAATCCCATTTATCATCCTTTACCCTATAAGCCTACTCTATCATATTTGATAAATTAATTTCTAAGTCCAACATGATCAATACTTTGCTGATAAACCGCACACAATCTACTCCAGTCCTTTAGTCGTCTGATTGATAGTTTAGACATTTTAGCAAGTAAAAGCCTTTTAGTATAATTGTACAAACCACCTTGAGCTTGTGCTTTACGTATTTTTGCTGTGAAATCTTTACTTTTATAAAGTAAACGTAAGAATATATTTTATATTGTTAGTAATATTTCAAGTTGAACACTTCAACTGACGTTTACTTAATTATCCATAAAAATGTTCAAATGTGATTATCATACCAGGCATAACATTATGACCAGTGAAGTGAATAACACTGATGATCTCTCCATCACCGCTCCTGTTAGTGGGTGGGATATATTAGGCAGCAAGTGAATATTTTGTCCTCAAAGTTGATGTGTTAGAAGCAGGAAAAATGGGCAAGCGTAAGGATTTGAGCGAGTTTGACAAGGGCCAAATTGTGATGGCTAGACGACTGGGTCAGAGCATCTCCAAAACTGCAGCTCTTGTGGGGTGTTCCCGGTCTGCAGTGGTCATTATCTTTTAAAAGCGGCCAAGGCTCATTGATGCACGTGTGGAGCGAAGGCTGGCCCGTGTGGTCCGATCAGGCAGACGAGCTACTGGAGCTCAAATTGCTCAAGAAGTCAATGCTGGTTCTGATAGAAAGGTGTCAGAGTTTGTTAAGCAACAGAACTGGACCACGGAGCAATGGAAGAATGTGGTGTGTGTCACTTACCTGCATAACACATGGCACCAGGATGCAATATTGGGAAGAAAACAAGTTGGAGGAGGCAGTGTGATGAAACAAGTCTGATCCATGGAGGCCCCACCTCGCAACTTACGGGACTTCTGCTGCTAGCATATTGGTGCCAGATACCACAGCACACCTTCAGGGGTCTAGTGGAGTCCATGCCTTGACGGGTCAGCAAAAGGGGGACCAACACAATATTAGGAAGGTGGTAACAATGTTATGCCTAATCGGTGTATGTCAGGCTGTACAAGGTTAAGTAGGGATGACTTGTTTTATTTTTAATCTGTAAAAATGACAGAAAGCACATGAAATTACTCATCAAAGCTTTTAAAATCCAGTAAATAACCAAAAATGTTTTATTATCGCAAACCTCTGACTATACATAGACTGTCCAGAGTGCATGTGGACGTCGGGTGTAAAGGACTGTTTTCCCCTGACGCACCCAGAAATACACATTTGACAAAAGTCTTAAAACTAATGAAATGTTCCCGTTCTGTTTAGGGACAAAGTAATGATGGCCTGGAGGCAGTACAATGCTCAAGTTTGAGAGGCTGTCTGCTAGTAGTTAAAAATGTTCTCCTCTCTTCTGCTACCCTCTTAGATTGAAGGCTTATTAGTTCCCGTCTCTTGGACTGCAGTCTCCAATAGGACTGTATCAGCAAATCCACTTCATTATCCTCTTTAATTGGCTAAATAATCCCCCTCGCTCCCCACTGAAGTTGTTTGTTGGTGGGCAGGCTGGCGCTCTATGGCTGACTGGAGAAGATCTAGTCAATTTTTACACACACAATAATTGAAAAAAGATACACACTGTCATACATCATACAGCCCAGTTTAAAACAAACTCATCCGTGTGTTTCACTTCGGGGAGCACAAGCTCTGGATCGCTTCAATTACCAACCCGAGCTCGTTCATTAAAAGACAAAGCTGTCAATGCCGATCTGATCAGCTAATGGCATGTTAGTAAAACTAGAGAGGAAGCTTCACTAGCAGTGTTTTAGCCCTTTGAGTGCCATACGAGAGAAAAGAGGAAAGAGAGATCAGCTGTAAAGGTGCAGCAGCTCAAGGTTAGTTTTTCTCCTGATAGATGTCTTTTTCTGGCAGCCGTGCTTTGCTTGTTTATGTTAATGTGTCTGATGACCTGTTGGTCTTCAATCTAACTGGAGGAAATGGCAGATGGAGCAGCGGGGTGTGATCCTTTGATTGTTATTCAATGCATCCTTCACCACAAAGCCTCACCAACATTAAACACACAAGATGAATGGAAATGTGCACAAAATGTCGAGCTCAGTTTGCCAGCGTGAGCCCGGACGTGAGCCGTGTCTATTTACCGCCATTGCTTGATGATTATTTGACGACTGTCTTCAGTGTCTCTACCGCAAATAATAATCTTTCAGAATAATGTCTTACAATAATTAAATTCCAAAGCTACGGGTCCTTCTCAAAAAATTAGCATTTTGTGATAAAAGTTCACTATTTTCCATAATGTAATGATAAAAATTAAACTTTCATATATTTTAGATTCATTGCACACCAACTGAAATATTTCAGGTCTTTTATTGTTTTAATACTGATGATTTTGGTATACAGCTCATGAAAACCCAAAATCTCAAAAAATTAGCATATCATGAAAAGGTTCTCTAAACGAGCTATTAACCTAATCATCTGAATCAACTAATTAACTCGAAACACCTGCAAAAGATTCCTGAGGCTTTTAAAAACTCCCAGCCTGGTTCATTACTCAAAACCGCAATCATGGGTAAGACTGCCGACCTGACTGCTGTCCAGAAGGCCATCATTGACCCCTCAAGCGAGAGGGTAAGACACAGAAAGACATTTCTGAACCAATAGGCTGTTCCCAGAGTGCTGTATCAAGGCACCTCAGTGGGAAGTCTGTGGGAAGGAAAAAGTGTGGCAAAAACACTGCACAACGAGAAGAGGTGACCGGACCCTGAGGAAGATTGTGGAGAAGGACCGATTCCAGACCTTGGGGGACCTGCGGAAGCAGTGGACTGAGTCTGGAGTAGAAACATCCTGAGCCACCGTGCACAGGCGTGTGCAAGAAATGGGCTACAGGTGCCGCATTCCCCAGGTCAAGACACTTTTGAACCAGAAACAGCGGCAGAAGCACCTGACCTGGGCTACAGAGAAGCAGCACTGGACTGTCGCTCAAATTTTGCATGTCTTTCGGAAATCAAGGTGCCAGAGTCTGGAGGAAGACTGGGGAGAAGGAAATGCCCAAATGCCTGAAGTCCAGTGTCAAGTACCCACAGTCAGTGATGGTCTGGGGTGCCATGTCAGCTGCTGGTGTTGGTCCACTGTGTTTTATCAAGGGCAGGGTCAATGCAGCTAGCTATCAGGAGATTTTGGAGCACTTTATGCTTCCATCTGCTGAAAAGCTTTATGGAGATGAAGATTTAGTTTTTCAGCACGACCTGGCACCTGCTCACAGTGCCAAAACCACTGGTAAATGGTTTACTGACCATGGTATTACTGTGCTCAATTGGCCTGACCTGAACCCCATAGAGAATATGTGGGATATTGTGAAGAGAAAGTTGAGAGACGCAAGACCCAACACTCTGGATGAGCTTAAGGCCGCTATCGAAGCATCCTGGGCCTCCATAACACCTCAGCAGTGCCACAGGCTGATCGCCTCCATGCCACGCCGCATTGAAGCAGTCATTTCTGCAAAAGGAGAACCCACCAAGTATTGAGTGCATAACTCAACATAATTATTTGAAGGTTGACTTTTTTTGTATTAAAAACACTTTTCTTTTATTGGTTGGATGAAATATGCTAATTTTTTGAGATAGGAATTTGGGGTTTTAATGAGCTGTATGCCAAAATCATCAGTATTAAAACAATAAAAGACCTGAAATAGTTCAGTTGGTGTGCAATGAATCTAAAATATATGAACGTTTAATTTTTATCATTACATTATGGAAAATAATGAACTCTTATCACAATATGCTAATTTTTTTAGAAGGACCTATATAACAAAATACCATAGTTAATAAAATATATATATTGTATGATCTCATGATTAATTACACCCACAGTTATAATACATTATAATATTTATCTAGTCATTGTTGCACTTTTATAAAGTATAATGCAATTAAGCACGTAATAAACAACCAATTTCAGTGCATCTTAACTTGGCTTCCAATTATTTATGAAAAAATATAAAGCATTATAATGGACATTATGAATACTTTTATAATTCATAATACATGAAGTAAAGTATTCTTTATTGGACTGACAATCATTTTGGCGGAAGCCAAAACCATGGCAATTTTTATGATAGACGTTGGAAAGGAATTCCTGTTGGATTGTGAGTTTTAGATGCTGGTTTTCTTTTAATACTGCAAATTGAAATTAACTTTTAATAACCTCACATTCGACAGTCCATCTGCCCCTGTATCTTTAAAGAAGCAGTTTTTAAGGGACACTTGAGCATAACAGCCAATAGCGTTGGTTCCCAAACCTTTGGCCGCATTTAGGTTTTGATGCCCAATTCTGATCCGATTTTTTGATGATCTTCCTTAAAAAGTGACCCGTATCCAATATCTGCATTTACACTTTACATTTGGCAAAAACCCAGGGTAGACGTAGCTTATGCCGAAAAATTAAGGGGAAAAAATGTATAGTTTATTTCAAATTCTTTTCAATCGATTATGTCAAATTCTTTCCATTAATTCCTGCAGAATCTGCATATCGATGTATTTACACACTGTTTAATGCTGTTTAAAGGTGCAGTTACAGTGGCATAAATAATGTCATAAGATAATGTTTTAAAAAAAAGTTCAATAGAGAAATATGAAATGACGGTAAAAATAAAGTAATACTTTAAAAATATTAAACTAAAACCACCAGTAGGTGGCGGCAAGTCACTAGGCCCTATGGGCCGATCTGATCTCACGGTCTGAAGCTCTCGGCGCAGGAGCTCTTAGAGCGTGTCCGAATCCACTTTTGCTAGTTTAACGACGGGAAAAACGGTCTGCGCTCCCGGCTCATGGTCCAGAAGGGTCATCCCTCGTCTCTTAATGAGTCATGGGTGTGTTTTGGGAGTAACGTGCAATAAACCAATCAGAGCCTCATCTCCCTTTCCCTTTAAAAGCCAGTTGTGCTCCACCATGAGCGGATTCACTATTGACAATCATTGACTGTTTTGTTCAAAGCCGCAGATTCGCTCACTAACAAAACATGAACATGAGTCTTCATCGATCTCTATGCACAGTCTGTCTATATTTGTTCTTCATGACCACTTTCACTACATACAAAAATACATCCTTGGTTTGAATGTTATTTTAGGGTAGAATTAAATGAACACAAATCTCAATATTTAGCATTTTTGCTGTAACCTCACGGACCCCGGTTTGGGAACGACTCGTCCTCTTTGATTTACATCAATTGTCATCAATCAGGCTTGATTTTATTCCACAATCTGACCTCATTACCCACATTCAGGTTTCACTTGATGAACGTCTTGTCCTGAAAACGGAAGAAGTGTGTTTGGAAGGCCATTAGACGGAGGTTCACAGAGCAAGCCCGGTCGTTCGGGATCTATCGGTCTGACCGACCCATGGGAGATGAATCCGAGCAAATGATTACGCTGAGGGGGTAATTAAGAACAATCTGTCTTCAAACACTCATTTTGCTGGGCTACTTTGCCCTTCATTTGCCTTTCCATTTTCTCTAATGTAAAATTTCGCTCCTCTCTTTTCTCTCTTCTCTCTCTCAGTTCCACCCACTCACACATTTCTTCCCACCGCAGGATTGTTTTTGCACTGTAGAGTAAATACCAAAAGCTCTAACAGAGAGGCAGGTTTTTGTTAAAGACCCTCAAAGCCGGGAGACGAGGACTCAGCACGGACACCCTCCTCGCCGAGGATCGATCAGCTGTGCTATTGGCAACATCCCTTTGAATAAAACACAGCACTATTGAGTTCACAATCCCCACTGGGCACAAGAATGGGGAGACATAACCTTTCGCATCTCGGCTTTGTGCGCCGGGATTCAAGTCGTCACCCCCAACGACCCCGACCTCCCCGCCGAGAGGAGAGAAGCAAGAGAAGCAGTGTAAATGTCAGAGAGGAAAGCAGGCACTTCAAAATACGGCTGTTTTATCCCTTCCCTCATGCGTCCAAACCAAAGGCTCTGAACTATGGCCACGATCCTCAAACACACCAGCATTAGCTGACTGCCGTCTGAGGACAAACACGTCTACACTTCCATTCAAATGTTTGGAATAATTACGATATATTTTTTTTAATGTAAGCTCACCAAGGCTACATGCAGTTGATCCAAAATACATTCAAAAGGGTTTTCAGGATTCTTTGATGAATAGAAAGTTCAAAGGAGCAGCGTTTTTTGAAATGTAATCTTTACATTGTAACATTTGAAATGTCTTCACTGTCATTTTTGATTTATTCAATGCATCCTTGCTGAATAAATTGCATTTTACGAACTCTATCTTCTTAGGGAGGTTTCCGTGGCCCTAGATCAGAATGTACTTCAATTATATTAAATATATATTTTTGTGTAACAAAATCTTACCCCAAACCTTTACATGTCTGATGGTTTCAACAATATAAAAAAAAAAATCAACTTTGCCATCACATGAATAAATTACACTTTAATATATCTAATTAAAGCACTTTATATTGTAATCCTATTTCACAATATTACTGTTTTTGCTGTATATTTGATCAAATAAATGGAGCCTTGGTGAGCAGAAGAGACTTTTTGAAAAAGCAGTAGTGTAGTTTTGAAACTTTCCTAACTACTGTAGTTGCCGTATGAACACTTTAAGAGCTGGATATTAAAACATCTTAAGAGGAATAACATTCAAAGGAATCTTTGATCATGTATGAAGGGGCGAGAGCATTTCATGCAGGACAAACCGCTATGAATATGTGCAATAGTCATAAAATGACCTTAGCAAGTCTTGAAATTTTCCCATATATAATTTATTTAGTAATTCATTTATTGTTTTGTTTTTTAATCTATTATCTATGTATTTAATATTAAATAGTATATAGTCCTTTGTAATCCTGTTTCAGTTCTTGTTGCTTATATGCAAAGTTGGCTGTTCTCTCAGAGGTCCTTGCTTTTCTGTTTGGCGGGGACGTATGGCAGTACAGTCTGAGTGCTCTTATCCGAAACCGTTTGTGTGCTGCTGTTCCGTAACAGTTTTTTCCGGCAGCCCGGGTTGAGAAGACCTTTCCTCGGGAGCGTGTGAGAGCCCATCATCGACACCTTGACAGGCGAGGGGCCCGCAGACGCTGTTTCCCGACAGTTGTAGAGTCCCGACGGGTGATCGGAGGAGGACAGCGGCGGGACCGGGGAACAAGCCAGCGGACTGGGCTCGCTGTCTGTGTCCGGGGTCCCGTAGTCGCCTTTATCATCCTCCTCACCCCCGTCCTCCTCCTCGTCTTCATCATCATCGCAGCACAAGGCGTGGTAGAGGATCTTGTCGCTGAAGCGGACCCGCTCTCTGGTCCCGGACGTGCGGGAGGTTCTCTGGCTGTGCGTGGAGCTGGACGCCTCTTCGCTGGAGGAGTCCGGCGTGATGATTAAAGGTCCGTTCGGGACGGGGAGACCCCCGTTCATCTGCGAGTAGACGCTGGCGGTTGTGGGCGTTGGCGCGGATGATGACGGCCTCCCCTGGCACTCGTCCGTCTCCTCCCTATGTGCTTTCCGGTTGGACGCCTCCAAGAAGTTGCAGAAGTCCCAGCTGTCTGAGAGCATGTCCTGGCCGAGGAAGTCCAATCTGAAGGCCTCGCCCAGGCCACGCTCGCTGCTCGAGGTGCTGCTCGCCGTCGCCACTGTCCAGTCGTCCGGCTCCAGGTCGAAGTCAAAATCAGATGTGAGTTTGTCGATCTGACCCACCACCTGCGGGAGAGAGGGAGACACTGATGAAATAATGCGTTTGCGTTCCTTGATCATCAAAGATGCATTAGCATCACCTCAGAGGTCAGTCTAATTTAACTTTGGTCAAGTTCAGTTCCTCTTCCAAAGCGCTGAAGTGATCATCAGATCATAATTCATTTTATTAAACTGTTTGTACAATTGAGTTGACTTGCAGGGCCCTCGTTTTCCAATACAAAATTCAATGGAAATGTCAGTATATGAAATTAATTTTCACAATTATTTTTGATTCCCAGCATGGACTTTTATGACTTGCCCAGTGATATATTAAAAGTTAGATATGATCTATCTATCATCTCACTGAGCCATACACACCCACCCACCCACCCACCCACCCATCCACCCATTCATCCATCCATTCATCCATCCAACCACCCATTTATCCATCCACCCACCCACCCATCCACCCACCCATCCATCCACCCATCCATCCATCCATCCATCCATCCATCCATCCATCCATCCATCCACCCACACATCCACCCATCCATCCATCCACCCATCCATCCATCCATCCATTGATCCACCCATCCATCCATCCATCCATCCATCCATCCATCCACCCATCCACCCACCCATTCATCCACCCATCCACCCACCCATCCATCCATCCATCCACCCACCCATTCATCCATCCATCCACCCACCCATCCATCCACCCATCCATCCATCCATCCATCCATCCATCCATCCATCCATCCACCCATCCAAATTCCACCCACCAACCCACCCATCCATCCATCCATCCATCCATCCACCCATCCAAATTCCACCCACCAACCCACCCATCCACTCATCCATCCACCCACTGTTGATTTAAAGAGAGAGAGAGAGAGAGAGAGAGAGAGAGAGAGAGAGAGAGAGAGAGAGAGAGAGAGAGAGAGAGAGAGAGAGAGAATTACCTAAATAAACTGTACATTTCTTTCCCACCATGGGACCAGTGTTGTTCTTCTCAGCCGTTCGTCTAGTAAGGCTATTTCTGTGTCCTTGAGAATAAGCAGCACTATGTTCTCCAGACTTGTGTAACATGGTTTCTCGGTTAGGTGTGTTTGTCCTGTCACTTTGTGGCATAAACACAGAAGGATCAGATGAAAATGCCCTGCTGGCATGAGGGATTAAAAATCTAATTCATTTATCCAGCACAATGACTCCAAAGGAGCAATTAGGAGCTCTAAATCCCTGATTACACCGCAGTGAAAGCCAGAGGAGGGCCTGTGTTTCCGTGATCCGCTCACTGATTTAACAGATGAGTTGCCTGAGACTCTTTTGCTCATCTCTATCTGTAATCACCGACTGAACGGGTGATACTATATTTAAGCATGTGCTGCAAAAGCCGGTTGTTGAGTTTGCTCAGTCGCTTATGGAATATGACTGCATGGCTTCATGTAATTGCCTCACTTACTGTGTTGTTTGTGTTGAAAATGTTTTATGTCAGATGGAGTTAATTTATGACAGGACCTCCCATTGTTTGAAGATGTTTTCCCGCCCACATTGTGGATGAGTGGCACTATATCATCAAACAGCAGGAGGTTGAGAAACATGATGTCCCCTCTTTAGTGAGCGATGTCAAGTGTATTAGGCCAATCAAATGATAAATTAGCTCAGAAATAACTCATAGGTAAAGGGCAATTGGATTGAATTGAGTGACAGGTCATTAATAACGTTCTGCCAGCCAATAGTTGTCCTACCCTGTCCAAGTAAATCACACAACTACAAATATTGCAAATTAAGTTATGATAATTTATATTAAGCCACAGCTGTTTTCAACATTCAGCATATTAGAATGATTTCTGAAGGATCATGAAAGACTGCTGTGCTTCCTCGCTCTTCCCTGGTTTTCAGTCTATGCACATAATCTCTGGTTCACAATAACCGTGTCGTTTCTTGAGCAGTGGACTCCTATGTTGTGGCGTCGCTGGATGAAGGGTAGGAGGCTTAATAACACATGCTGAGGTGCTGAGGATGTGAGATGAGTTGCTGGCCCAAGGGCGGATGAGATAGCTTTGTTTACTAGATTACTCGTCCCGCAAAAGCAGGATTTAATTCAATCAATGTTTTCCGGATAGTCTGGCACCATTAGACACATTTCACGAAGCCCTGCCATCCAAGAGAGGAGTGTAATTTTATCAATATTATGTCCGTTATGACTCATGCCATTTTTGATATTAATTGGAACTGCAGCACATCCTCACAGGAACAAGTGCACTGTCAGTAAAAGTTATTTCCATTTCCAACTGAAAGGTGAAGTGTGTCATATCCGAGCCAGTAGAGGCACCAGACAAACACTCTTAAAATATGAACTTTCCAAAAGAGTTTTTTTTTTTTTTTTTCCTGCAGTGGTGCCATTTTTGGTACCTTTTAATGAACAGTTCTTAAAGAAGACCTTCTTTTTTCTCGTTTATTTCTTTAGTGTGAAATGTTGCTGTGTTAATTCTCTCTATTAGTGTCAGTGTCTCTGAACTCCTGAAACGCTTCCAATGGAGTCTTGAGTTTTCCTCCGGGAACCAGCATGTCAAGGGAAGAGAGGATCCGCAACAATGGAGAATATGAGGAATAATCAACATTCAAGCAGGAAAACCTGCTCTAGTAGAGCTCAAACACAACATCAAGACTTCAATAATCTAAAAACCCTTTTTCTCACTATTAATAACCTTTCGTGCACTAGAAAAATTCAATAGATGACAATAAAGAACCTTAGTTTTAAGAGTGTACATGCAAACATAAGAAGGTTTCTTGAACTGCTATTGGTCATCAAACTGTGCGTTTTATGACAACTTATAAATTAACAGGTTTAGAAAATGATATACCCGAGTCCTTTTATAGGTCAGATCTGGTGAAAAATCATCTTAATTAATTGCTTCCATGCTGGGAAATGTACTGTTTATTTTGGTCGTTGGCACTTGAAGTGTGCATGGACTTTTTTTAAATGCATATCAACGCTGTATTAGTTATTGGCCGATAATTTCCATCTTTTGGCTCATATTTGATTTATAGGTATGCATATACAGGCAAACCAACATTTATTCAATCACCTTCAACATTTCCTCACATAATCACAGTTTATTCACTATAGTTGGTAATAAAATATGACAAGAACTCAGAGTTAAACTGTGTCAGAAGAAGTTCATCTTGTCAGATAACTTTGATAGAAAGGGATGTAATGGATAACAATCAGCTGTTAGATTTAAGAACACAATTAGATAATACCAGTTTAGCTCAACCAATGAGCAAGCAATGCTTCATTTAGTTTAGTCTGTGGGGTCAAAGGTCACATTAGCAATTCAAGAGCAAACACTGAAGCAAAACATGGTCGGAATCATTTCGGTCCCAAACTGTTTTGAATTTTTTTGGGGGTTGGGGGGGTGTTGACTCAATTTTGCTCTCCTCACTTTCATAAATGAAGTATAGTGTCTTGCACAAACTAGAAAAAAATATATAAAAAATTATATCTGGGGTCTTAATAATGTTTGGTTTGACTGTACGTGTGCTTATTCCACATATTTAGTCCCGTTTTAAACCATCTCTATCCGTTGTTTTGTGTCGGGCCGGATGTCTATCTATATTTAACACAGGCAGGAGAAAGTATTCTAACACTGCACAAATCACACACTTCACCTTCACCAAGTACAACACAAACTGCAAACAGAAACAGAAAACTGCTAATTTTGCTGATAATGTCCGTTGTGCGGCGTAATCATGGAAGCAGCCGCCTCCGTTCCCGCGGCTCGCTCTAGGAACGGAGCAGGCATCCCTCGGGGTAAACAAAATCATTCAAATGAGCCTGCCTAGGCGATGCCCTTACCCCACAACAGCTCCTGAAGCAATTTAACTAGATAGCAGCGCAAGCTCAAAGGGTCTGCGCAACCTTTCTAGGTCACAGATGGGCTCGACGCAGCTACAATGAGCAGTAATCCCTGTGCCTTTTCTCCGAGATGCAGAGAGAGTGAGTGGGCTATGGAGTAAATTATTGGGTAAACAGATTGCCTAAGTGTAAAGGATGAATGAACACATCAGGGAGAAGTCATTAGCATTGAGACACATTGCGTTTTAACTGGAAGGAGCACAATGAGAACCTGCAATAGTAATTACAGTCTATAGGGTAAAAATCACATCCTTTTGTCGGCCACGGCCCTCATAATGGCAGAGATTGCAGCTGGATTATTCAACTCAGAAGAGATTCCTCTTCCCACTCCTCTCACTGTAGCCAAATTACACACCAGCTCCAGGAAAACAGCACATTGTGCCGTTTGGAGCGATTATATCTGGTGTACCAAATGACACCAAACTGGCCTTTGCAATCTACATTTCGGAAAATGTGTGAAAACAACACGTTTATAATAATCAAGTTAATACTGAGTTGCATACGAGATGCAAGATGGCCAGTTACTTTGTAACACAGTCTCTTTAGAATCACAGAATCATTCATTCATCCGATTCATTCAAACACACCAAATGATTTGTTTCAAGTCACTGATTCACTCAGGATCAAAATGTTTGAATCATTAATTTAATATATATTTAACACATATAGATTCTATAAACTCTGTATATTTTAATTATTCACAGATTAACTGTTGAGTGTTGACAAATATTGATGTTTAAAGGGAAAAACATTAAAGGGACAATATGTAAGATTTTTGGATTCAACTATCCAAAAACCACTAGAACAATGTTAGATGTTTTGTTGATTTGTGTACATTATCCTAAATGCTTCCAAGAATGTTTAAATCCAAATACATTTTAATCAGGACACGGAGCGTATCAATGACATCATACACGCGTTACCCTCTGGTTTTATTGTGTAGTAACCATGGAAACCCCAGCGCCGCTTTAATATCTGCTGTGTTTATGAGACTCTGTTTGGATCATTGATGGACAGAAACTCATCATTGTTCTCCAGCTCAACACAGTTAGTCTGATTGTGTAAATCTGCTGTTCTTGATTTACCGCACAGAGTGCCATGTTTTACCGCCTAATATGATCTCGCTCACTGCAGTGTGAACAAGTGTCTCATAGTAGCATTATAACATCACTTTAACACACGCACATGTGTGTGATATGATCAAACAGCGCACACACACACACATGAGCGGAAGAAGCGGAAGCGCTCGCGGCAGAATAAAAGCTCCGCCCACTCAAGAGTCAAGACACGCCCCTGTTCTGAATAAGAGATGAACAATTACATATTGTAGATTTAATAAGAGCATAAGTGTTTAATAAATTGCTGAGATGGGTTTTATTGACCTCTATAGTCAGGAGAAAAAGTATAAAGTCCTTGTATATCAACACAGCTGTAATATTGCTTAAAGGGTCATAACACACACAGTGTGTGTCAGTCTCGTGTTAATCTGGAGTATCAGTAGAGTAGTGTTGATCCTTCAGATCTCACAAGAGTCTTTAGTTTATCAGATTTATAAAATACACAGATATACTGTACCGATTCTTTCTGAAAACAGCCGAGCTCGTGGAGGCGTGCAGTGGGCGGAGCTAAAGACACACACACACACACTATATGCCAACAGAACACACACACACACACACACACACATTTGCTGCAGTTTCACTCGCCGTCTGCGGTTTCCACTCATGACCAGGAACAAACACACACACACACACACTTGCAGAGCTCCGGGAACACACACTGCATTCCCTGTTCCCTTAACGCTGGTTTATTTGGGAAGCTGAACAAGCGGATCTTTCCCTCACAGCAGAAACACACTTCTTTAGTGACATTGATGATCTCGTGTCAAAAAACACAACGCCAGCGCCGCCGACGGCTCCCGTAACCCCAACCAAGCTCAGTGTGTGTGTGTGTGTGTGTGTGTGTGTGTGTGTGTGTGTGCGCTCATCCGGGAAAGGTGCCCATATAAGGAGTTCCACACTTTATGATGTCATACAGGGCTATATTTGTGTATTTGGCACAGAAATACTCCGTAATACGTCCAACTCGTTTTTTGTTGTTTTTTTCCGTCCATGTTTATCATGAGAATCAACTCTTTATCAGTGTAAATAAGTCAGAATGCATGAAATAGCATTAGACCCCCTTTAAATATAGTGTCTAAAAATAGCAGGCTCAGTATGACAATTGAAATGTGTAAGGGTATAATGAGTGTAGCACAGATCAATGCTTGGAGCATTATTTCAGTCTGAGCGCTCGTGTTCTGGACATCTGTTGTTGTCTGTGCGGTAGCGAGTGCATCTGCAGTGATTGGGACGGGTGGCTTCAGTCACGTCTCTCTCCGTATGTGTGAGGGGGTGCAGGTATAGCGGGCCGCCGGAGAGAGGTGAGCCTTCCTGAGAGTGACAGCTGACTCGCAGACAGAGCCTCCTGTGAAATGTCATCTGTGGCACTGGCCCGTGAATAACACACACTGGAGAGGCCATGCAAAGGCAATTCCTTGTGGAGTACACACATAAAAACACGTGCTGCCGATGTTTTGTGTGTTTAGCTGAACTCTGTCCTGCTTTGGGCTCACTTTCATTTGTATAGAATATTTTCACTGCGGTACAGTTCCCTTGATGCATTCATACATGACCTGACAGATCAATTTAATTGTAAAAAAAAATATTTAAAAAAACAGATTTATTTTTTACAGGTGTTTTACCTTCATGTTTAACTCCAACTTCGGTTGTGATGAACCATTCATGATTGTGCCATTCTTTGATTTATGCATTTCTATTAATAGTCAAATTCCATCAGATTGAAATTGAATAATTGATTAAGAATAGTTCAATTCTATAACTAAATGCATAAATCTTAAAAAAAACAATGTGTGAGGAATTTTCTGTATATTTCCTACCAGTTAGATCAAATATTTAAAATATTCTCTCTTTATGTTGTTTCTACATTAATTTGGAGATTAAATGTGAAATTATCACAATATAAACTATATTAAAAACTTTAATGATAGGTGCAAATAATCATGATTAATTACAAAAAAAGAAATGTGTGATTGATTGGTTATTTTTTCTATCAATTGACAGCACTGAATATATATATATATATAATACAGTAATAGAGTTTCTGGCAATAGCAGTAAACACACTATAAGAAACAGAACACCTTTTTTCGGTGATTCGGTTGGGACGAACCATTCATGATTGGGCCATTATTTGTTTTTTTATATGCCAATATATTGTGCTATAATCTACACATAAATAAATTATAATAATACAAAAAAATAACCTTTTTTTAAGACTTAGACACTTCAATTAACAGTAAATTTCCATCAAAATGAATTAAATAATTGTTCAATTATTCAATTAAAATATGTAAGGATTATTCAATCCAATTTGATGGAATATTACTATTAATTGATATGCATAAATCTGAAAAAGGCCTATGTTTTGAGTTTATTAGAAACACGTCTCAGTGTTTTTTTTCTTTTCTAGAAGAAATCTTATTTTTTATAATAGATGCTCCAATTAATGATTCAATAACTAATTAAATAATACATATATGAATGTAACAAACAGTTTAGCATCTAAATAATCATCATTAACTTAAAGTGTTTTGTTCTTTCATTATATTTAAAATATTTGATTCTTTATTGAGCATGGGTCAACAAATATCCCCTCCGTACATGTATTTTGGCCACTTCTATACATAAAAGAAAATGTTTTGCTTGCCTGTTGACAGCTTTTGATGTGCGGTGTGACATCTCTCAGTGTTTGCATGTGGTCTGAAACGCTTCTGAAATAAAGGCAGATGTGAGCTGTGTTTGGTCTCTCTGAGTGTGTGTGTTTCCAGTAATGTCCTGCTGAGAGAAGCAGAGTTTCCCTCCACAGTAAAACTGCTGTCCTACTTTAACTTCTGCTGAATCCTGAAATCCTGCGCACTGATAATTGTGGACATTTATAAAGATCTTCAATAAGTGTTGTTCTCATGCTGCCTTTGTTTTAAGAAACTGGCACATTCAGTCTACTTTATGTAACAGTACACACACCAAAAGAAGGAGTCGTTTCCATCAGCTCCAAATAACTACTGGAAAAGAAAAAAAAAGTTTGTCAGGCAAAACTTTTCAGGCCTCTGAATGATCCATTATATAATATTCAGCCTCTGGCATGAATTTCCCCAAGAATCTGATTGAGCACTAGGGTAACAGAGAGCTATTAAAACCGCCTCTCCATAGTTAGAGGCCGAATGTGATGATTAGGAACGGCAAACAATTACAGCAACAGCGTCACATGCTGATTTCAAAGTGAACCGTTGGTAAATATTTCCTTAATGTATTTCGCTCATGCAGCGACTCAGACTGAAATCTATTCATCGTCCTCTCTGTTTAGTTCACTTTGGGCTGCATGCGGGATGTGCTATCCTGCTCCGTCCGTTTCATTACATACTGCAGGCGGATTCATCATCATCCTTATCGTTATGAAATTTGCTTAAGAAAAAAATATAATTTCAGCCTCAGCTTCAGAAACTCAGGTGAGCTGATACTATGAATGGATATTCATGGAGGAAATAATCGCAGCTGTCCTGCTGGTTTCACTGTTATCTGGAGTCCTGTGTGCTCCGACGTTTGCAGGAGGCAAAGAGGAAAGTCCTCCGTGCAGCTTTTAGGGGTTTATCTGAAATAGATGATAACACAATGTTTTGGCATGTAAAAAGAAAAATAATAAATCAAATAAGTCATTAATGGTTTGTCACAATCAAGCCAAGCACAATATATATATGTGTATTGTTTTTTGTAATATTTAAATATTGGTATAAAAACAACAATAATAAGAGCTGGTTCATGACTGGTTCATCAAAATAAAATAAAAAGGGAGCAAAAAAACAAAAAAAAACAAATGCTGTCAAATCGATTAATCGCAAATAATCACAACTAATATAAAAGTTTGTTTATATAATAAATGTGTACACACACAAACTTAAACACACACACACACACACACACACACACACACACACACACACACACACACACACACACACACACACACACACACACACGCACACACACACACACACACACACACACACACACACACACACACACGTTTGTTTTTGTGAAATATGGGGACATTCCATAGGTGTAATGCATTTTATACTGTACAAACCGTATTTTCTATCCCCCTACACTGCCCCTGCCCCTAAACCTACCCATCACACACACACACACACACACACACACACACACACACACACACACACACACACACACACACACACACACACACACACACACACACACTACCCATCACAGGAGACATGCTGCATTTTACATTTTCAAAAATATCACCTAGTGTGATTTATAAGATGTTTTCCTCATGGGGACCAAAAAATGTCCACACAAGGATAAGGATTTTGGATATTGCCATCTTTGTGGGGACATTTTGACATTTTTTAGGGATTACCAGTGCCCCCACACACACACACACACACTAACCATAAACGTACCCATCTCACACACACACACACACACACACACACACACACACACACACACACACACACACACACACACACACACACTATCTTCAAAAGAGAATCACCATACAATAAATTGTTGAGATGAGATTTAGTGACACATTTGGTCACAAATATAGAGTAGAATTTTCATACAAAGCCAGAAAATGAAGCCAAATATACAGTTCTGGCTGTGTGTAGCTCACACGAAACCGTGCAACACAAGCGTGTGTGTCTTTACTCCTGAAAGGTGTACAGTGTGGCCCAATCGGACTGGATTTCAGTCCGAGTTTGTTTGAGGCTGAACTGTGTATGTGAGGGGAAAACAAATCCTTTGTCACACAGTCAGATTTCAAAAGCAAGCATGTTTTTGTTTTTTCTGCTTTAATGAATGATCTGGGTCGCGTAGGCCTGATTGGTTAGATGTGTCACTCACCCGTGCCGAGGGTATGAAGTGTGTCTTTGAAGTGCTCCCCCCGACCGTTAGTGGCTAATTATCCTGTCATACATGGGAGCATGGGCTCCGGCGTTCATTAAGCACACAACCACCCTCCTTTTTATCTAGACTCCGAAATAACACTTCAAGCAGACCTTAGCACATGCTGCATATTCACAAACACCATGAGTGGGGCGATGAGCCTCTCAACAGCTGGATAATCAGAAGCAGCATAAAAACACAGCTGTATAATGGGTGTCAGTCAATGGCGGAGAGCTCCTGTGATCCGCCGCATACATTCCTCTGCTCCTAATTGCAGTGGAATTGTCAAAAGCGGTCATTATTTTTCCTCTCTTCTTACAGAAGCTTGGCTGGGTGGCTGCAGTCATTTCAAACTCTCAGGGTAAGGCTGTGCTGAAGAATTATGTGGGCCACGGCTATAGATATGCTAAGGCTATCTTTAGATATAGGCTTGGCTAACTTCGGATGTGGGTTTGCTGGCTATTAATGGCGCTGTGAGTGGTGCTGTGATACTGACTCGGCCACTCTGTGAAGCCCCTTTACATAACTCGCTGACTGCATTACCTGAGGCGTACGGCCAGTCAGATCCAGATATACGCACGTATTCATCACTGTTTGAAATAGGGTTAATTTAGTTTAATTGATGTCATTTTTCGCTGCGTTATTACCAGGTGGCATGCACAGGTTCTTTAGGCTATACATGAATTATTCATTGAAAACAATTCACACGTTAATTGTTGAACATAAGAATTACTTACAGTACATCAATGTCCCTGAGTACTGGCAGTAATTCAAAATTAAATCATGCACTTTTGCATTTCTGACAGTATAAGGTTATTCATGTGTTATAAATGTGCAATAAGCAATATATTTCTTACATAGAGATACATCTACTTTGAAGATTATGTAACATAACTCTCTTGCTGTCCTTATGAGAGTCATTCATAATCATGCACTTTTGCATTTATTGTAATAATGTTATGCATTATAAATGTGTTATAAGTAATGCAATAGCTTATATAGAGATAACTTGATAATTATTTAGCATCACTGTGTTAGCCCCTGATCACTGACAGTTATTCATGAAACAATCATGCACTTTTGCATCTTTGACATTATAATGTTATACATGTGTTATAAATGTGTTATAAGCAGTAAATATGCTTATGCAGAGATAAAACATCTACTATGAAGATTATGTAATATTACTCTCTTTCTGTCCCTATGAGTATTCAGTCATTCATAATAGAAATCATGCACGTCTGCATTGTTGACAGTATAATAATGTTATACATGCATTACAAATGTGTTATAGGCAGAAATTTGCTTGTATAGAGATAAAACCTCTACTATGAAGATTATGTAACGTAATTCTCTTTCTGTCCCTATGAATACTGTCTGTCATTCAAAATGAAATGATCGTGCACATTTGTATTTCTGACAGTATAATAATATTATACAGGTGTTATACATGTATTATAAGCAGTGAAATTGCGTACATTGAGATAAAATATGTACTTTAAAGATTATGCAACATAACTGTCTTTATGAGTAGGCCATTGAGTCCTTCGCAATGGAAAACCAAAGCATTCACCTTTGCATTTTTTACAGTATAATATGATATACAGGTGTTATAAATGTATTATAAGCAGTACAATTGCTTATATAGAGATTAAACATCTACTTTTAAGATTATGTAACATAACTCCATGTCCCTATGAATATTGAGTCATTCATAATGGAAAAATAACACTTTTTTATTTTATTTTTGACAGTGTAATAATGTTATAAATATGTTATAAATGTGTTATAAGCAGTAAGATTTCTTAAGTTGAGACAACACATCTACTTTGAAGAGTATTTAACATAACTCTTTTTCTGTCCCCGAGTGCTGTCAGTTATTCAAAATAAAAATTATGATGCACTTTTGCATGTTTTACAGTATAATAATGTTATACAGGTGTTATAAATGTATTATACATGTTTTGTATGTGTTATAAAGACAGACAACACCAATGAAGATTATGTAACAACTCTTTTCTGTCTTGCCAGTCATTTGCAATAAAATAATCATGGATGTGTGTCTTTCTGACAGTATTATAATGTTATACATGTGTTATAAATGTGTTATAAGCTATAAATATGTTTATGCAGAGATAAAACATCTACTATGAAGATTATGCAACATAGCTGTCTTCCAGTCTCAACGAGTCATTCACAATTATTTAATCATGCACTTTTACATTTCTGACAGTATTATAATGTTATACATGTGTTATAAATGTGTTATAAGCCATAAATATGCTTATGCAGAGATAAAACATCTACTATGAAGATTATGTAACATGACTCTTTCTCTCTCTCTATAAATGGTTTGTTTAGGTGCGTAGGATGATAGTCATATGTTGTGGGTAATCTAGCAAAGTCTCTGAAAAGCATATGTGGAGATACTCTCATCGAGGGCCCTAAGCAAGATGTATATATGTGTTTATGCAAT
The DNA here is from genome assembly GCA_023029165.1 of Gobiocypris rarus. Taxonomy (NCBI): domain Eukaryota; kingdom Metazoa; phylum Chordata; class Actinopteri; order Cypriniformes; family Gobionidae; genus Gobiocypris; species Gobiocypris rarus. Next base: position 39,567,753 of record CM040918.1, on the reverse strand, counting down.
ATACTATATGTTTGTGGTTTCCTTTAACAGAGAGAAATACAGCCCTCTATCAAATCAGTTCTGATATAGTGACAATGTGCAGCACTATTCATAAATACAATGAATCAGCTCTGCCCATTAAACAACCATCTTAGTCCCATTTGCCTTGAGTGATGATGACAAAGGGCTCACCAAGGAAAGATTTAAACAAAGAGAGTCACAGTGAGTCCATGGCATGATTGTTGAAAGATAGCCTTGCTCTAAAATCAAAGGTTTTCTTGCCTATATCTCAGTGGTTCAAGAGATCTTAATACTGTCAGCATGTGCTGTAGTTTCTTCCCTTGCATTGGACCTCATGATTACATAATGGAGTCATTTCATCAGTGAAATAAGTATTCACTGAGCAGATTTGTAGCATGCACTCTACTGGTTGATGCATTTGCTTATGGCAGGGTAATCTGAATTGCACTTGCATCACGACTGATGTTCTCTCTATTTTCCAAAACATTTTCTAATACTTAAATTTGAATATTTTTCACATTGACTTCACGATAGAGCTTGCAATATACAGCATCCTCCATAACTACCACTTTTCATAACCGACTTTGAAGAAACAGTTGGGAGTTTATTTAGACTACCTGATGGTGGCTTAAAGAGAGTAATTTGTACATTATAATGATGAAACCCTCTGCCTGCTCTCAGTGGCTGACAGTATAATTGGAAGTAAGACAGGGAAGCACATCTGAAAAGACATAATAGAAGCATATTAGTCACTAATTAAGTCACATGCATTTTTCTCTTCCCCTGACACATTCATCATCCTTTAAAACCCTTCATGTGTTACTCAGTGAATAAGTGTGAAGCTGTGTTTATACGTGCATGTGTGACAGACAGAGAAAACGCACACAAAGGGCTCATGGGTAGTAATTTTCTCTCAGCAGATTTAACCTGGATGACGTACTGAAAATGGCCAACAAATTGCAAACTGTTTTGCCAACTGAGCTTTAGAAAGTTGGATTTTCACACTGTTTCTGCAGGGAGGTGATACAATTAAATGTGCTTAAGGAGATTTCAGTCATTTTCACTAAACTTCCCAAGACTATTCCTCCAACCCAGCTCAACAGCAGTCCTGCATCTCAAGGGTATATCTGTGGCAATAGCCAACTATACATTGTGTGGGTCAAATTTATACATTTTTATTTTATGCCAAAAATCATTAGGATATTAAGATCATGTTCATGAAGATATTTTTGTGAATGCCCTACTGTAAATATATCAGAAATGTATTATTATTAGTAATATGTGTTGCTAAGGACTTCATTTGGACAACTTTAACTCTTTCCCTGCCAAACACAGAATTTTCCGGGTTCCTGTGTTTTCACTGTTAGACGCCAGGGGGCGCTATTGCGCATTTTCTGAACGAGTACTAAAACTCCTGATCAAAACACATGTGAGGAAGACACAGTAAAACAAGAGATCGCATGTAAACAGATGCATATGTAAAATAATGGGATTGTCAACATTAATCATATAAATCAAAACTATCTAATGTTACTGAATGAAATGTGGACCCAGGACGAGCTACAGGACTGTCAAGCATTAGGGTTGTTGATGGACTCCATCTGTGTTTGATCATCGTTCTCAATCTGGTTTGGATACATTTTCACAAAAATGTGATTTTCTCAGCTTTTTGTTCAAAATGTTACTTTTTTTATGAAACTTACCCATATTCAAGTGTTGATAAAGAGTGCATGAAGCTAGAAGCTAGAAGTTTTTAAAAAAAAGGTCAGCTCTTTCTTTTGACATATTGCATGCTACGATATTCAGAAAACAAAATATTCTATGTGCTATTAAATTTAGGTGAAAATGGTCAAAAACCCTGGAGGTGGCTGCCAACTTTCAGTGCTAAGACCACTTCTCTTCTCCATCTACATGTCATCACTAGATCTGTCCTTCAGAAACATGGTTTCTCCTATCACTGCTGTCATCTAGAGCTACTGGAGTGCCTCAGGGCTCAGTGCTAGGACCACTTCTCTTCTCCTCTACATGTCATCACTAGATCTGTCCTTCAGAAACATGGTTTCTCCTATCACTGCTATCATCTAGAGCTACTGGAGTGCCTCAGGGCTCAGTGCTAGGACCACTTTTCTTCTCTATCTACATGTCATCACTAGATCTGTCCTTCAGAAACATGGTTTCTCCTATCACTGCTGCCATCTAGAGCTACTGGAGTGCCTCAGGGCTCAGTGCTAGGACCACTTCTCTTCTCCATCCACATGTCATCACTAGATCTGTCCTTCAGAAACATGGTTTCTCCTATCACTGCTATCATCTAGAGCTACTGGAGTGCCTCAGGGCTCAGTGCTAGGACCACTTTTCTTCTCTATCTACATGTCATCACTAGATCTGTCCTTCAGAAACATGGCTTCTCCTATCACTGCTGTCATCTAGAGCTACTGGAGTACCTCAGGGCTCAGTGCTGGGACCCCTTCTCTTCTCCATCCACATGTCATCACTAGATCTGTTCTTCATAAACATGGCTTCTCCTATCACTGCTGTCAGAATTAGATGTGGCAAAATAGCTTGATAGCGCCACCTACAATGTTTCAATTAAGTGCCGTTCGTGCTGCGTTTCACGTACAGGTATGAAATTCGGTAGGCACATGCCAACAGCCAAATACCTGCAAAAATTCTGAAAAACAACAGGATTTCCAGGCCTCATATTTGAACAAACTCCTCCTACAGTTTTGATCGAATCATCTTCAAATTTGGTAAGTATAATCTTAAGGCCTTGGTGGAGTTAAATTGCATAGATCTTGAGTTTTTGGTGAAGGGCGTGTCCATGACGGCCTGACAAAGTCTGATGTTTCGCCATGAAACAGAAGTTGTTGTAACTTGGGCATGCAATGGTCGATCTGCCCCAAACTTCACATGCGTGATAAGACTCCTGACCTGAAGACATACATGCCAATATTCATCTATAGTCAAAGCGCCACCTACTGGCAGCAGAAAGTGTGTCACATAAAAAAGACTTTGGTATTTTTCTCCTATATTTACCCGCTTAAATGCATGTCTACAGAAAAACGGTGCTTTAACAGGAGCAACTCCACGGACGCTATAGGCTAATTCTGTCATGTGACACCACATTTATTTGCATTAAAGCCCTATTTCTGGACAAAAGGTGTTTCCAAACTGGTTTTTCGCAACATTTGAGGTATCGACGCTAAAGTTAAACAGAAAAAAGATTGTGTCGTTTGCAAACACAATATCGATAATTCTTTTTTTTCTCAAAAATAATCATTGGATGGAAACCGGGATATGGTGAGAGCAGCTGTATGAGGGATTCAGAGACAACGATGACAAAAGCTGCAAACATTGATGCTCAAGAAGAAACCACGATGCAAACAGAGTGAAAATGTTTTGAATACATGATCAAGGTAAAAAACTTACTGTGTCCTTGGACAAACATGTCAGTATCTTATTTAGCTTCTGTACTAAATGAAAAAAGTCTTCATCAAAAGACATCATGTTGCCTTCATGAGCATTAATGAATGTTTGCACCATGCATTATGCATGAATATGTATGATAGCTAATGAAATCACATTGCAGATACAGGTGTGAAATCTTTCAGTAGTGGATAACACAAGCGTCATGTGTTTCATCAGTGGAGAGGATAGAAAAACTATCAGTCTCTTAATTTTGTCTGCGGTGCGTGTCATTTTATGTTTGGATGTGTTCTGCTGCAGTTTTCTGCCAGACATCATATTTTCCCAGACTGTGGTTTGGCCTTCATCACTCGTAGGGCAAAATCAGGGCTTAAAATAGCATCGGGCAGGAGAACATGAGGAAGACTCTCTAGCTCTCTTTCTCTGTCTCGTTCATAGACTCTCTTTCTCTCCCTGATACAGGCCATCAGATCGATGTATCTCTGGCACTCCGCTCTGTTTCTCTGGCCCACACTGCATCTGTTTAAATAGCTTCTGCTTTCTCATTTTGCAAATCCCATATATCATTACCCAACAAATGCAACTTGCTCTACCATACTGAAGTGACAATTCCAGCATTCGGGATAAATAAGGAAAGAAAGAACGAAAGCCAGCCATTTCTTTTTCTCCTCTCAGAGCTGCTTTTATTCGGCATGAACCAAAGCAGCAGGAAATCTTTTTCCATTTCTCCATCCTTTCTGTTTTGGACTTTTCAAGGCCTCAATCATCAGAATTACCTTGACACAGCCAGGTAACGCTTTACAATCAGTGATGCAATGCTTTGATGTAGGGCATGGCAGGACCTGCCGTGGAACCAGGAGGGCGTCCAGATGAGACAAAAACATCGACTCGATTGCCTGCATTGAGAAACAGGACTCACGCTGTTCCGTTTGCTTAATCAAGAGAACAAAGCTTTTTGATTTTGTGTATTATTATTCAGATAAATCACAAGGGGGTGTTGCGGTTTAAAATCAGCTGCGTTGTGGAATGATATTCACAGTTTATGTTAGGAATTTCTACACATGTTTGAAAGGATGCTAAGAGGGAGATTAAAGGATTCTTCACCCTCAGAAACCCCAGCCTTGATATTGATGATGTATTTGATTTTAAAAAAAGTAATTATTAAAAACATATGCATATTTTGTTTTGGGATGAAGAAATTGCAATGTTGGGTTTTCAAGGCTGCAATATTTCAAAACGAACGATGCAACCAAAAATGCTAGGACATTCTGGGATTGATTTTCATGTTGCTTTGACAACATTGTATGAGAACTGCTCTGGACGGTGACATCACTGTTTTCTCCAGAATGCATAAATGAACTTAGGGTGTACTAGATGCACTAAAACGCTGTATCATGCATGAAAAGTAATTGGCGATGTTGCTTTGTAAAGAAAGACTATGCGTCCATGCACATATGCATTCAAACGTGCATGCCTATAGACAAAAAACGTGCATGCCGTCACCGGTTTCACAGATTCATGTCTTTGAACACTGTAAAAAAGTGTGTTGATTCAACTTAACCCTTAAATGCATGACTGTTTCACCAGTCATTCTTACATATTCGGGTCTTTAGCGACTGGGTCTATATCTAACACACATGGATCTCTACCTGTTGCAATCACATAAAACTCTGAAAACCCTGATATTAGAGTAAAGCATATTTTGATAACTTTTTGAGCTTGGAAGGGTTCATCATCACTGTCCTCGTCAGAGCTCATTTCCCGGGACATTCAGTATCTGGCTCATATTCACATCTCAAACATATTCTCAAAACTATCATTTTCAACATCTTCAAAATCAATATTTGGATCACTCACTAAATCCACTATCAAGTGACAGTGACACTGGTATTTGATTGTTCAGTACAGTAAATCGCTGAGCCATTTCACGTTTTGCTGATGATTCTTCCTATTCTTTTGTTTTCTGCCTGCACTAACTATGAGTGTAACGTCACTTCATCATTGTGTATCAGACAACTTAAAATGTTAAGGCAACACAAACACTTACCCATTTAAGTTTAAACAACCATATTTTTTACAGTGAAGTTTACATTGGGATGATAACGGTATTTTTTTAAAAACTCATTTTCAAAACTTGCACTTTGAAATCTACCAAAAATGTAAATGAATGGCCAGAATGCATAATTTCAGTTTTCAGTTAACTATGAGTGTATTGGCACTTAATCATTGTGTATCAGACATTGCCACCTTGAGGAATAAAGGTGAATTGCGCTTATTCCATCATTAAATATTCAATATTGTTGAGCAGAAAAAAACCTATACGTACACTGATACCCACCTCGGGTCATTAGCGACCCTATACAATTTTTTACAAAAAATAAATGGGACAACAGGCATTCTTTTAAAATTTTATTATTTGTTTCTTGTTATATTGTTTATAATTCAAGTTTAGTCAACTTAAATATCCAAGTTATCACCTAGTAGAACTAAAGTTGACTAAGTTTAAATACTTACACAAACACTTACCCTTTTAAGTTTAAACAACCATATTTTTACAGTGAAGTTTACACTGAGATGATAACGGTATTGTTTTTTGCACTTTGAAACCTATTTCAAAGTTTGTCTTCTCAGGCCACCAATGCAAATCAATGGCCAGAATGCACAAAAAGTTTTTAGTTGAAAACGCTGTTGTGTAAATGCCCCTTAATTAATATTTTTACAATGGAAATGATTCAATGCTGATCTTACTTAAACTAGACAATAGCTTTCTTCCAGAGTGGCTGTAAAGCCAATGTAAAACTGCTTTGAAACAATGTGCATTGTAAAAAGCACTATATACATATTTGAAAATGTTTATGCAAGTATATATATATTTATTTATCATTTATCAATCTTGCATCAAAACAGGCGTATATGTTGGCGTAAGATTATGCTTACACTCCTCTCAGCGCCTGATTTATGAAGCTGTGCGCACATCTGAAATCCAGGTGTACGCAATACCTGCCCTTGATAGATGAAAACCATCGTCATTAGAATAACACGCCCCTAAATATTCAAGTCTCTGCCTCCGCCACGCCCTCATTTTACGCCATGGACACACGGAAGACGGCAAAGAAACGAAAATTCTCCGACGTGGAGATCGAGACATCGCCAGGGAAGTGGAAAAAAACTAAACTGTTTTATATGGGAGTTTAAAGAGTGGGATTAAAGGGGCCAGTTTAATGGAAATCCAGTTTAAATAGCTGTTTGGATGAGAGATTACCTATCACAATGCATTATTTTACAGCACGTGTTTTGAAACAATTAGCATTTAATTTCGAATCACGTATTGGGGTGTACAATAGTGATGATGGGATGTTGAGTACCATTCCTTCACAATAATAATAAATGCATGACAATTTGTAAGATTCTTCTTCTTCTTCTTATTATTATTATTATGATTTTTATTATTAATGATGCTTATTGTTATTTAGAAGAAGAATGTCGTTATTATTATTCTTTATTTTCTTATTATTTTTATTATTTTGTCAGTCTGAATTATTTTCAGTCCCAGTCCGTGGCCTAACCCCGAACCGTCAAACGTCTGATGTCTGGTAGAGCATAGGAACAAAGAGGCACTGCGCATGTGTCGAACGGGATCATCCGCGCTCATCCGTGGTGTAGTAGCTATACATTGAAAGACGCGCGGACAGAGCGTGATGCGTCCAGGCGCGGAAAGTGAAGTATACCCGGGGCTTAAAGCGCACAGGGTCGCAACTGGAGGAATACATGTGCCTACAAATCAAATGCTTTGGTAAAGTCACACAAATTAAACATTGAACATTTTTTTACAGTGGGTCATAATGTAGCATATCTTTGTCAGTGCGTTTTGTGGAATTGTTTTTCTGCGCATTTTCGCACTAACTCAAACGTGCGTACATCACCTCCTGAGCTGGTGTAGGATTTGAGCGTGCCGTACGCCAACGTCCATATTGATAAATCTCAAAGTCACCGTGGTTTTGGGTGTACGCTGGAAATTTGGTGTACGCACTTTTGATAAATGAGGGCCATTGTGAGCTGCTGTTATGTGTAGTTTCAACACATTTTTTTGTGAAAGATATGTATTATTTAACTTGCAATTTTGCTACAGTGTGTCTCTGGAGGTTAAGCAATACATATTTAACAGTTTAGATAGTAATAGTTTCTTTAAAGAAGAAATTAAGTAAAAATAGATGCATCTTAGGTCAGATAATAATACAGCTGTTGAGTATTGACACACTCATACTTCACCCATCACAACATCAATTTGTCAGTGCTGCCACATAACTTGTCACACTCACTCTTACATGCACATAAATATTATCTCTCTCTTCCCTCCGTCATTCTCTGTTTCAATCCATTCCTTCCTTTCCCTCTTTAGCAAGACCTCTGAGAGGCTGTGGCACCTTTATCAGACTTGTTAGTTTGCTGAATCAATAGTTGCGGTGTAATCTGAATGAAGCAAAGGTGAGTCTATTTGCAAACACAATCACAACAATACATCCAGCAGTCCCCTGAGGAACCATCTGCCTGCTTAACCGCCTAAAACACACTCGAAATCTACAATGAGGGTCTATTCAGAAGCTACAAATGGCAGTTGCTGACAGGTTATTAGCATCATAGGATTTATTCAGTCATTAACTGTCAGGAGTTTCAGAGTCACCAGTTAATTTTCGTCATGGTTTCAAACGAAAGAATCACTCATTGTACTGGCATGTTTTCAACTGGGCTCAGATCCACTAAAGCAACTAAAGTAGTTCAGCTTGTGTGTAAATTTGTGATTTATAATTATCCTTTTGTAACTAGTTTTGGGTCACTGTCACCAGGAACACTTCCATGTAAAATACTGGGAATAATTGCTAATATTAAACTTCTAACGTGACAAATAAAGTATCTGAATTTATTTAAAACCCAACAGGGACTATACACGTTGATACATACACTATATTGCCAAAAGTATTGGGCCGCCCCTCCAAATCCCTGAGTTCAGGTGTTCAATCCCTTCATGGCCACAGGTGTATAAATCAAGCACTAGGCATGCAGACGCTTCTACACACATTTGTGAAAGAATGGCTCGCTCTCAGGAGCTCAGTGAACTCAAGCGTGGGACGGGATAGGTTGCCACCTGTGCAATAAGGCCATTCCTGACATTTCCTCACTACTAAATATTCCACACTCAACTGTTAGTGGGATTATAACAAAGAGGAAGCGATTGGGAACAACAGCAACTCAGCCACAAAGTGAAATCCCAGAGCGGGGTCAGCGCATGCTGAGGGTCACAGTGCGCAGAAGTCACCAACTTTCTGCAGAGTCAATCGCTCCAGACCTCCAAACTCCTGTGGCCTTCAGATGAGCTCAAGAACAGTGCGAGAGAGCTTCATGGAATGGGTTTCCATGGCGAGCAGCTCATCCAAGCCTTACATCACCAAGAGCAATGCAAAGCGTGGGATGCAGTGGGGTAAAGCACGCCACCACTGGACTCTAGAGTAGTGAGGCGTGTTCTCTGAGTGACCAATCACGCTTCTCTGTCTGACAATCCCATGGGAGTCTGGGTTTGGCGGTTGCCAGAGCAGGACTTGCCTGACTGCATTGTGCCAAGTGTAAAGTTTGGTGGAGGGGGGATTATGGGGTGGGGTTGTTTTTCAGGGGTTGGGCTTGGCCCTAGTTCCAGTGAAAGGAACTCTTAATGCTTCACCAAGACATTTTGGACAATTTCATGCTCCCAACTTTGTGGGAACAGTTTGGGGACGGCCCCTTCCTGTCCCAACATGACTGCGCTCCAGTGCACAAAGCGTCGCTCCATAAAGACATGGATGAGCGAGTTTGGTGTGGAGGAACTGGACTGGCCTGCACAGAGTCCTGACCTCATCCCGATAGAACACCTTTGGGATGAATTAGAGCGGAGACTGCGAGCCAGGCCTTCTCGTCCAACATCAGTGCCTGACCTCACAAATGTGCTTCTAGAAGAATGGGCAAACATTCCCATAAACACACTCCTAAACCTTGAGGAAAGCCTTCCCAGAAGAGCTGAAGCTGTTACAACTGCAAAGGGTGGGCCGACTCCATATTAAACCCTACGGATTAAGAATGGGATGGCATTAAAGCAATGCATGCAAAGGCAGGCGTACTAAAACTTTTGGCAATATAGTGTATGCTATCTGCTTTTATTCTATCTATTATTTTTTAAAGTTTGTATATTTGTGCCACAAGATTAGCTGATTCAATACCCTAATTCATTTCACATTAGCCAACTTGCATGAAATGCTTTAGTGGGTGATTATGACTGTTTGCACTGCAATACTAGAAAGCCAAATTCAGTTTCTTATATAGTACAGGGTCAATAAATGTTGCTGATAGAGTTAGATTCAGAGCCGCTTGGCTCAGTACAATAACTACAGAAAATCATTCTGACTCTTGCAGGCCTCAGTGTGACAGTACAAACAGTGCAGCAATTATATCAACAGCATTAATTATTAGCCTCGTCCACCTTTTTTCAGACAGAGGTGTCAAGTCAGATCAAGTCCAAATTAATTTTTCATTGGTAAGGAGTGGGTTATTAGTTTAGAATGTGGGCTGGTTGCAGATGGTGAAAAACTAATAATGATTTGTGGTGAATTATGAAGAACATTCAAATTCATCGACAAGCATTTCACTGTCAGTCCAGCAAGTGTTTGAGGATTTGCTAAACTCTTGATTACAGAAGATCACATATCTAGGGCTGTTGTCATTTCGGTAAAGTTTGCTTGCAAGTAGTAAGTAAATATTTAATGTTTATTATTCATATATGGAATGTTATTGATTGCGGCACTTTTTGATGGTCTACTTTTAGACACAGACAGTCCATTGCTTTGCAACTACATTTATCATTAATTTGAATCAAAATTAGAGTATTAGTCGACTGTTAGTAGAATAATCTGACTTGCAGAGTTACTTATAGTTAGTAGAATGTCTAACGAAATAAAGTGTTACTCATCCGGGATGTGTTCCCGGGACCTCTTGGACCACCAGCGAGAGTCATACCCCTTTCACTGACATTTCAGTACAATCTAGGCCCTACAGTAAAATGATGAAAAACTGCAGTGAATCAGAATTGAAACATATAATTTGAAAACAATAACAAAAATATTGTTTCTAATGTTTATATGAACGCATTCACAAAATACTGTGAACACTTTAGTTCAAATACAAATTATGACGACCTGAATACTAGGAATGCCCTAGCCGATCTCAAGGCTCAGTATCAGCGCAGATGAAGCTTTTTTTAAAGGTGTCATGAACTGGCTTTTTGTATTTTTTTATACTGTTGTCTGAGGTCAACTAATGACGTTTGTGTGGTTTGTAAATTCAGAAGCATCATAATGAATCAGTAATAGGTTATTTTCTACACTGGTTTTGAGGCTCTCTCCTGAACGCTGGGTTTCGATGGGCATGCCGCACATGAGACTTAGAAGTAAACGCCCACGGCTGGGATTGGATAAGATTTGCATATTTAATGAGCTTCAGCTCCCCTGTCAGTTCACGTGAGGGATTGTTTTGAAAGCAGCAACCAGAAAGATCCTCCCACAGGGCTCCCAAACTGTCTTTATCAAACAAACACAATGATGTATCTCTCATCCACCCGCCATTGATTTATTTAGTTATTACTTGGCCCACCCGATCAGTGGATATAAGCGTGAACCGCACACACACACACACACACACACACACACACACACACACACACACACACACACACACACACACACACACACACACACACACACACACACACAGGAGGGTGCGCGCTCTTCAAATATCAAGTCAAGAGAGTGAACAACGCATATCAAGAAATGAATGTTATTTCACTATTAAAAATTCACCGCCCTGCCGACGGGCTTAAGGCCGGAATCCCCTGGAAAACACCCGGGACGTTGGGCTTTGGGAGCCCTGGCCCATACATGTCCGAGTCTGATCCGGAATCGCAATGAACCAACAAATAAAGGATTCTCCAGCCTGAGCTAAGGTATGTTCTGTTAGACCAGTGTTGGGCATGTTACTTAAAAAAAGTAATTAGTTCTAGTTACTAGTTACTTCTTAAAAATAGTAACTGAGTTAGTAACTGAGTTACATCATCATAAAAGTAACTAATTACCAGGGAAAGTAACTACTGAGTTACTTTTTTTGGATGCCCCCAATATTAAATCTGTTAAATAAATGAGTTGGAAATAAAATAGAATATGAAATAGAATTAATTATTATTACAAAACATTGTACATTAATGTACACTATTGTAATGTTGCTGTGGGACAATGTGAGAGACAACTATCAAATTCAATACATTATTGTAAATATTAGGCTATATCAGCAGGCCTATAGTGTAAGTATTATCAGTACTGTACTGCTCCTTTGGTGGAGCGTTATCAACTGGGTTTTTAGCCACTAATTTTGTGGCGGCATGTGATGATGTGAGGTGCTTTGTTAGATTAGAATTACTTTCCACCGACACGGAGAGACTCTGGGCATGAGTTGCACGTTACATAAACATTCTTACCTTTCACCTCAACGACAGAAAAGTTGCGCTTATACTTCCAGTTTGCGAAAGCTACCTATGAAGTCGTTAGACTTGCCATCGCTGACTGTGCATATGTGTGTGCGTCATGTGTGTGTGTGTGTGAGTGTGTGTGTGTGTGTGTGTGTGTGTGTGTGTGTGTGTGTGAACTCAACCTATCAACCTCAACCTTGTCTCCCACCCACCAATCATCATCAGTTATGTGTTACTACACCACCCACCCCACACACACACACACACACACACGCCGCCCGACACACACACACACACACACACACACACACACACACACACACACACACACACACACACACACACACACACACCAGCCAGAGGAAGAAAAACATTGCAGGTCCGAATGACAGCTGTTTTCGGATGAAAACCACTTCAGTCAGCTCAATTATAGTAACGCCGCGTTTTTTTCTCAGTAACGCTAACGGCGTTGTAGTGGGAGAAACAGTCATTTGTTTGATTACTCGTTGCTGAAAAAAATAATTCCGTTAGTAACGCCGTTATTCCCAACACTGTGTTAGACACATACACATAATCATAACGATCTGTAAAAATGCAATACTATCTCATGTAAAAACATATTTTACTCACAGTGTTACACCATTCCTGTCGGATCCATATAGACGGCACAGCATTGTGTTTTAATCTCAGTATGACTGCAAATCCAGTCTGGACCTGTGTCTTGTTTACAAATGATTATCTTGCTGTCTTCGGCATGTTTATTGCTCAGTAGCGCAATCCGTTTAGCTCCACGAGTCGGTGGGCGGGGCTACAGAAGCGGGCGGGGCTACAGAAGCGGGCGGGGCTACAGAAGCAGACGGGGCCTTTAACTAAGTGTATTGGCTATCCTAAGCCTGATCCTTTATTTTACATCAGCGGTCACATGCTGAGATCCGCATTAAAAGGAAGAGAAGAAGCTCAAATGTGTGTGTGATGTGCAAGAACCAATGAAGTCTGTTCTAGCATGTCACACACATGTCTGTGCTTCCGTGTTTAGCATATTTGATGCACTCTTTTTAACGAATCACCTGAAAGTCAATTATTTGCTTTTTATTTTTATCTGCCGTCAGACTATCTGAGACGTTGTTGCAACTCGACTCTCAGACTGGCATTGTAAAACATGCTTTCTAACCTTAAATCCACTTTTTTTACTTTTTTAAAATTATGTACATATACATATATAATACAAGAAATCAGTAATCCCATATTCTTAATTGTGACCACATGTTTACATCTACCAATGTCATATATATATATTCATGTATTAGTGCTGTCAAATTGATAAATCACGTTTAATTGCATCTAACATAAAAATACACACACACACACACACACACACACACACACACACACACACACACACACACACACACACACACACACACACACACACACACACACACACACACACACACACACACACACACACACACACACACACACACACACACACACACACACACACACACACACACACACACACACCATGCATTCAAACCTTTAAAGGTCCAGAGGTCAGCAGTGAAAGATTCGCTTCATTCCCTCCGTCTCAGTCGAAAAGGTTGAGATTTGCTTCAAAAATAACAAAGGACCACTAATACAAGACCGGTTTTATGAAGCTCAACAGCTGCTTTCTGTTTTCACAGTTAGTTATCACCGCTGAAAATCTTCAGTGGCATCGGCATTCTGCCAAACATGCTTTCAGTGCCGTTATTAGAGTGACTTGAGCTGAGAGATGTGAAATATGACACGTCTATATGATAGATCTGCATCTCAGGTCTCACAATGCCTCTGGAACATGGACAACTCACAATTCATGTACATTTAATGGTCATATTTTCAGAGTAATTGCATTAATTATCTGTATCCCTGAATCATAGACTGCAAACAGACGTTTAAATGAGACGGAATTGAACAACAAACGGAGATGTGAATATGCCGCACATGTCGAAGCCTTTTTAGGAGCTCAAAGGAAAATATGCTGTATGCGTTCACCACTAGAGTAGAAACTAACACGAGTATATCCTGCCATAACGGCACAGCAGATGTCTTCTCATGAACACCTTCACATTTACTCAAAGATTTACATAAACAACACGTTTAGATCGTAATGAGTTCTCATTAAAGGCACAGTATGTAAGTTTCACCACTAGATGTCGCTGATTCAAAACAAGAACAGGCGTTGATGCTGCCGCTAATGAGCATGGAATGATGGGAATTGTCATCAATCACTGTAGGCAAGCAATGTATGGTGGAGGAAATGCTGTATTACTGTCACTACAAATAAAGCTCTTTCTGATTATGCTATGCTAGCCACTTGACACTTGTCTGATTTAATTTTTGGGTACAAACATGATTCAAACTAACCGTGTTGAGCTGTATAACAATGATTAGTTAGTAGATTAGAAGCAGTTGCTCACCTGTCTAGTTAAACACATTATAAATGAAAGCTTCTTTGGTGTTTCTATGGTTTCTGCAGTAATAAAGTTGTTTTGGCGGCCGACCCTGGCGTTTGAAATGCACCCAGGCGGCGGGTGAATGGCTCTGCGTGTCGGGGAACATGTACGGGATGAGCTCCTGCGTGACGCGGGTCCTCACCGCTCATAGAAATGGCTTTATGAATAATGAATAGCTCTGTGTCTGGGTCTGAGCTCGGTGTCTCTGCCGGCTGCTGCCATACTCTGACACCTCGCGCCGTGCGTCTGCTCGGACAATTTCAGCCCCAGATGGAGAGAAACAAAGGGAAGAGGAGAGAGATCTATCCTTCCGGGAAAGGGATGGAGAGAAGGAGATAAGTGACTAGCTGCTGATGAGTCAATGGATGGGATGGGCCTGTGCCTGACAGACGAAAACGAGGGAGAGAGAGAGAGAGAAACAGAGGGCAGACAAGGAGAGAAAAGGAGGGAGAGTGAGAGCAGGGAATCGGAGAGACTGTGGATGAGTCGAAGAGAAAGCCAGGCCTGATAGAGGGAAAGAAAGTGTCATGGGCAAAATATATGATGAGCACAGAAAGCTGAGACACACAGGGCAGAGAGATTTATACTCACTAATTAAAGGGACAGTTCACTCAAAAATTACAATACGACCTCAGATATGACTCATGCACTGTTTTCAAAAAATGTATATTCACCTCCAGTGTGTGTCGGCTAACCACTGGACTGAGTCAGTGAGCTGAACTGATTAGTGAACGAATCATTCTGACTGGTTTTGTGAATCAACTAGGAGTGTGACGAGATCTCTGCCAGGATAGAATATGCCAAAGCTACATTTACATTACACCTCCACTCTAGCTTTGCTTTTTATAGAATAAAATCAATGTAATTCACTTCAATTCCTTCAGCTCATCTAGAACGAGCTGTACGAGTCGACCATAGTGCGTAGCATTGATCACGTGACGAGTAGACGAGTGTGTGTTATGAGTGTGTGTCACATGTTAGTGAAGAGCTCGCGTTGAGTGTGTGTTTGTTACATGTTAGTGGACTGGACCGCGGCTGAAGATTCATTACGCAACAGAAGCATCAGACGAGTTCAGCACCACCGCTCCATATTCCCAGAGTACGCATGATCACGAAATTGAAAGTGAAAGTAAACGGGAGCGCGCATTCGAACGCAATTTCAATACGTTACCGCTGTTTGAAAGCGATTCCGTGAGGCATGACAATATCTCCCAATATGAAAGCTATCTCTTAGCTCTCTAGCATGCATGAAGAAAAAAATTGGTCTTGATTTGCACTTTTAATATTGAGCACTTTGATTATAGTTATTGCTTGCACTTAATATCTATGATCAATCTGTGGGAAGGAGTTCTGTTATGAGGTCACAAGAAGCTCATGTGCAGTTCTGAGGTCTGAAGAGACGATCATACAGGAGAGAGAAGCTAGAGCTGCAGTGTGCATGCAGCCCGTGTGATGCCTTCATCCAGCCAATCAGTGTGTGAGTCAGTGACATCATGCAGCAGATTTGTGAGTATGGCTGTATGCCACACAACAAGACTGAGCTGTCTAGCTGTCTAACCCAGCGACACACACACTATACTCAATGCTGTTCATTTAAAAACATCCGTGCATTTATGGCTTTTACAGTAACGTGCATGATGATTCCATGTCCAGCATTTACAAACAACACGCCCAAGCACTTCCTATCCTTACCCAGGCAGCTGATAGAAAACCACTGCCTTAACTCATATTTTCTGTCTGAGGTAATTTAATTGTGTTTGAGATTGAAGTTAAGTGAGGTATAGTGCTGCTATTTTACGGTACATGCTTTTTGCACAAGGTAAGAAGGATGTCGTTCGACACTCTGGGATGCCATTGGAAACGTGATCTATCGTTCAACTTATCGCAGAGAGAACACTTGACTTTGAATTTCCCATGCATGTTGCTGGTGTTATGTGAGCAGTGCACGTTATTCTAAAGTTTCTTGGCAGAGAGTAATCACTTGTTTAGTCTCTGTTATTTGTTTTGGTAACACTTTACAATAAGGTTGTATTAGTTAACATTAGTTAACGCATTAGTTAACATGAACTAACCATGAACAACACCTCTGTTCAGCATTAGTTAATCTTTGTTAACGTTAGTTAATAAAAATACAGCTGTTAATGTTAGTTAGCGGTGCATTAACAAATGTTAACAAGATTTTATTCATACATTAGTAAATGTTGAAATGAACATTAACAAAGATAAATAAATGCTTCATAAGTGCAGTTCATTATTAGTTCATGTTAACTAATGCATTAACTAATACAACCTTATTGTAAAGTGTTACCTTTGTTTTTTCTCGAGCAGCTTAGGTCAACCATCTGCCTTTTTCAAATCTTGCCAATAGTTAATGCATTCATTCAATGTAGGCTAATGGTAATGGTTACGGCAATAATGGCAAATCATGTTTGGAGAAGTAAGTGTTTCCATTGGGATACGTCAAGACACTTTTAAGGCTTATCTTGATGTTCAGCCTCCACGTCCAACAGAAAGAAATGGACCATCCGACCCTGAGGAAAGAGATATCGCTCAGAGGATTCTCTGAAGAGTCACTGTTGTCATTAGTTATGTTACGCAATGTTACAGTGTTACATTTTTATGTTATTATTTTAATATTATATTCACATTGCAGTGTTTTAAAGTTCTGTTATTTTACATTATGTTAATGTTGGGTTCATTATATGTTACATTATAGGTTATGTTTAAGGTATATTATTGTTGTGTTATGTTTCGTATGTTATGATAATGTTATGTTACAATAAGTTCTGTTGATAATGTTACAATGTTATGTTATATTACAGAACAGTTTGTTCATGTTATGTTAAATGTATGATCTATTGTTGTGTTACATTATATGTTATTTTAATGTTTTATGTTTACGCTGTTATACGTTTATGATATGTTGTTATGTTACAGTATATTATATGGTTGTTATGTTATGTTCATAATGTTATTTTAATATTAAGTGTTTGTTACAGTATGTTAAGATTATCTTGTCATATTACTGTATGTTATGATTATGGTATGTTACATTGCATTACATGTTCATGTTATGTAAATGTTACAGTGTTATATGCTTATGTTGTTAAAGCTGTTATTTTAAAATTACTTTTTTGTTACAGTACGTTACATGTTAATATTATGTTATGTTACAGTTATGTTGATAATGTTACAATCTTATATATTTATGATATGTTACATGATGTTTGTTGTGTTACA
>CM040918.1:39402553-39545053 GCA_023029165.1 Gobiocypris rarus | reverse complement strand
GGCCTATTCAAAATGACACGCACTCTCACACCGCCAACAGTTGTTCTCCTTTTTGCTGTCATATCTCTTTGAATCATGTAATTCCTCTCTCTCAGAGCCCACAATTTGCCCATTCTGACCATATGCCAGCCATTTATATTCTGAACGGGTCAGCCATCACCAAAGTGTGCGCACAACATTCTCCAAACAGCCCTCGCTTTTCCGACAGCATGACAGAGGAGAGAACGGCTACAATGGTTTTAGTAATGGACATAATGACAGACCACACACACACACACACACACACACACACACACACACACACACACATGTTGTGTTTCCATGTTTTGTGGGGACATTTCATAGGCGTAATGCATTTTATACTGTACAAACCATATTTTCTATCCCCCTACACTGCCCCTAAACCTACCCATCACAGGAGACATGCTGCATTTTTACATTTTCAAAAACATCACTTAGTGTGATTTATAAGATGTTTTCCTCATGGGGACCAAAAATGTCCCCACAAGGACAAAAATTTGGATATTGCCATCTTTGTGGGGACATTTGTCCCCATACCGTGAGGATTCAGGGACGCACTCACTCACTCACTCACTCATACACACACACACACACACACACACACACACACACACACACACACACACACACACACACACACACACACACACACACACACACTCACTCACTATCACTCACTCACTCACTCACTCATACACACACACACACACACACACACACACACACACACACACACACACACACACACACACACACACACACACACACACACACTCACTCACTCACTCACTCACTCACTCACTCCACACACACACACACACACACACACACACACACACACACACACACACACACACACACACACACACACACACATGTTTGTTTTGTGAAATGTGGGACATTCCATAAGCGTAATGGTTTTATACACACAAACCGTATTTTCTATCCACTCACTGCTAAACCTACCCATCACACACACACACACACACACACACACACACACACACACACACACACACACACACACACACACACACACACACACTACCCATCACAGGAGACTGCTCAGTTTACTTTCTGTGATAAAAACCTCATCCTGTGTGATTTATAAGCATTTTGAAAAGTGAGGACATGGGGAACGTCCTCATATTTCACCCTCTTTTTGTAATACCTGTGTCATACCCATGTCATTATACACATTTGTGTCCTGATATTTCACAAAAACATGCCCACTTTGCCATAATTCAACTCCTTCAAATTTGAGCAGTTGATGACAAAAGCAATGTGTTCAGTCGTTTGTTAGCTTCTCTCCTACAGTGTTTGTTAGATTGTCTGAATCTTGTAGCTCACATATGATATTTATGGGTTTAGCCTTCTGTCAACATTGACAAACAATCTCTACTGCAGCTCACAGGGAACGCTCTGACAAGGTTCTCTCAAAGTTATAAACAAACATTCTCCCGGTAACATTAATATAATATTTGTTAGTTATCTGGTCTTTAATAATGTTGAAATGTTTGTTGAATGTTCATCTGACAGTTTTTGAATGTTACTACTGGTGTCAGAACGTTCGGAGAACATGCAAAAGTAATGTTTTGAAGAATGCAATGTTTAGAGAACATTTAAAATATAAATAAGTTTGTGACAGTTGTTGCTAAAAATTAGAAATTAAACAGAAACTGAGAGTTTTCAATGACAATATACAGTAAAGTATATTAAATAATAAAAACAATAATTGTGCCAAGGCTAAAGATTGGAAAGGTGGGTCAATTTTAGGCAGCAGCCAACAAGCCAAAATCCCATTCATTTTCTCCATAGGGGATTGATTTTTATCCATAAATTATAAACCGTTAAAGACAGACCCACTGTGAGCTACGAGGCTTTTAATCAGTGGCATTTGCTTTAGTTGAAGCCATCAGACCACATTATTTCATCTTGATTTTTAAATAATCGTCTTTAATAGCAGGAATCATGGTGAAAGTTGCATTATGATTTCGGAAAAGAAATCTTCACGAATACGAGGAAGAAACAATCTCCCAATGCACTCAACCTACTCAAAATCATACATGCATATTTTGTATGTTTTCTATATACATAATCAACATGGTTAAATCAATAGTTTTTCGATGGTCTTTTGCAATACTTCATGGCATTGTAAATCTCCCCTCATTAAAGCCTGCTGGTGTTCTGTGATTCACCTTGTCGCTGGTTTATTGGGTTCACGACTCCTTTAAAAATATTTCAAACAAAGGCTGCTGAAAAAGTGATCGGCTCTGTTGCAGCGCATTGGCAACCTCCTCTAGCATTGTTGTGTTTTATCATTATGGCAAGACATAATCTAGCTGTATTTCTTAATTTGCTAAAACTTTTGTCACTGATAGCCCAGGGCAAAAACTTTTCTATTAACATCCTGCAGAGTGGATTCCCTCTCTTTGACAAGCAACAATCATTTATTCGTGATGAAAATAGATTGAAGCTCCTCTTAGTTTCTAACCAAAAGCGACTCTAAAAAGCACAGAGCTTTCGAAAACTTGGATCCGTTCAGATTTTATTGCTTTGCACAGAATTACTGTGTATTTAAGTGAATATTTCTGTAGGATTTCCAATGACAATCCATCTGTCTTTGAGTGTTTCTGTCACAGAGACGACGCCGCCATCACAATGTGTTAGCTGTGCACTAAACAAAGCACTTATAGCACTGAGGCTTGAAGTTCAATTTTGGTCTCATCCAGCCACAGACTCTTCTTACAAATTGGCGAGTCTCACGCGCCTTGGGCAGACCAGATGCAATATGAGATTTTTCAGCAAAGGGTCCCTTCATGCTTCCCTTTCCCAGAAAGATTCATGAAGTGTATGAACTGCTGTTGGACAGTTTCTGCTATCTTTGTCACATTCCTACGACTGCGCTCCCACATCTTCTCAATGAAACTGTGCTTGAAGACATACGGGATGTTCTTTATATTCAGGCCTGGTTTTCACAAACCTCACCTCAGACCTGTTAATGCGTCCTAATGGTGTAGTTATCTAAAATCACAGACTCAGACGAGTATCTCTGCCTGAAGTTACTTACTGAAACTAAAGCCGCACCCTATACTTCTCAACAACGTCGCTTAAGTGAAATTTGGAAAATGTTAAACTCGTATCAGACTCTTTGACAACCGGATATTTTTCACTTAAAACAACTGGTCATTGATTCTTTTTGAGTATTGCACACCATTTCCATACATTTGAATGTGTGATGAGTGGGCAGGATCATTTTGTTGCAAATATTCGAGGCTACAAGATTCAGTTCTTCAAAAGTCATGTGAAAAAATATTCAGTACGGGGTTTATGGCCTTATGACTTTTTTTTTTTTTCACAGAACATGCATAAACATAATTTTCTTAAAACTTTTACGTATATATTATTGTAGCATATTACACATATCATTGAGTTTGTGCTGAATACAGTGTAATCAGCCATGAAAATGTTGTAAGTAACAGAAATAAGCACAAATGTCAAGGCATGTCCAGAAAACACCTCAGACCCAAGAGGGTTAAAATATTACAAAAGATGGACCAGATTTACTAAAAACTCACACCAGTGCAAACCCTCTTTTGGCGTTAAAAAACGACTGTCAGCATTTAAAGGGATAGATCACCGAAAAATGCAAATTCTGTCATCATTTACTCTCCCTAAAGTTGTTCCAAACCTGTATGAGTTTCTTTGTTAATAACACAAAAGAAGATATTTTGAAGAATGTTCGTAGCAAAGCCGATAGAGCAACCATTGACTACCGTGGTATTCCCCCCCCTACTATGCTCTATCTGCTTGGTTGCAAACATTCTTCAAAATATCTTCTTTTATACTCATACAGGTTTGGAACAACTTAAGGGCGAGTAAATGATGACAGAATTTGCATTTTTGGGTGATCTATCCCTTTGATAAAGACACACAGTGAGAAATGAGCACTGAAAAGGCGTGGGCAGGGTTATCAGTGTGGCTTACCGTATGCTTATGACCATATGCATTTGTAGGAGTTTCTCTTTTCAGATGCAAAACTTAAGATTTATTGAGATATGTGGTATATCTATTGATATTAGTGCCATTATTTAACACAGATAAAAGCATGTCTTCACCCATTTCACGCTTAGGGTAGATTGCGTTGGTCATAATGGAGATGAGCGGCTGAATCTGTGCTCTTAAGGGGCCGCTTACACAACACTGTTTTCAAATAAGAATTTTATGTGTGCGAAAACCGTCCGGTCACTCTCTTGAATCCAAAACGGAAGTGACTGAAACTGTAATTCATCGACTGGCCACTAGAGACAGCCTCCAGTAGGAGCAGAATCTCACTGAGCTCATGTTAAAATGCCCAACTTTACAGCAGAAAGAAACATGTTTACAGCCTGGGACAAAGATGGTTTTGATCTATACAGCTCTTTTTACCCTTTATGACAACAGTGAGGGGGGTCAATTTTTTTATTAGCGCTGCGGTCACTACTAGCCATTCCTCAGCTCCACCCACATCCCGCCTCTTTGCCCATGGGTTAGGGTTAGGGATAGGCTGGCTCCGCCCAATTTCAGGTTAAAAAATGCTCTTCAGAAACCTACGGGTGATGTCACAGACACTACGGCCATAGTTTTATACAGTCTATGGTTTTGGCCAATCATTTACACAACAATGGTGTTTTGGTGGCATGCAAATGCAAACTTTTGAAATCATGTTTCAAAATGCAAGTTTTTGAAAATGATAGCGTTAGCATCTCCATGGAAACCACAAAAATTGTAATTTGTGAAAACGGTGACACAAACCACAACATGTTTCTTTACAAAAAGATATTGCCATCTACTGGCCTGGCATGCACAATACAGCGTTTTTAGTTGTTTTCGAGATCATTTTACCAGTGTTGTCATCTGAGCACGAAAAAAGCATGAGAAAAACGTCTTGTAAACATACTCATAATGTGCACATTCTTAGTAGATCAATCACAGAACTGTCCACTCCCATTGACATTGACTTTTGTATTTGAGAGATCTGTAGTGTCAGCCACTTCCAGATGGCCGGTGTTCCTACAGTGATACGGATGAGGGCAGGAGAAGCGTTCGTGAGGATGAATGTGGATGAACACCTCTAGGCTAAATGAAGGTTGCAGGTTAGAAGAAAAGAACGGCTTTACCTCGTCTACTTTTACACCTTCTCCAGGTCAACACAGGAGCCAGACAGTGGGAATGGATTGGGTACAGAGATGAAGCCTGGACGGACTCCAAATGCTGGGGGGAATATGGGTCTTGGCCAGACAGTGGTGAGATGACCGCCGGACATGTTGCTCCAGCACACACATACACACACTCTCCACGCACGACCGCTGCGCACTTGTCACTTGAATGATGAAGCACCTGGACGCTCCTCTTGTCTCTCGTTTTCTCTCTCTCCTTCATGAGCTCCTGTTAAACTTCAATCGCATATGCCAGTTCTACAATCTGTA
This sequence comes from Gobiocypris rarus, assembly GCA_023029165.1. Taxonomy (NCBI): domain Eukaryota; kingdom Metazoa; phylum Chordata; class Actinopteri; order Cypriniformes; family Gobionidae; genus Gobiocypris; species Gobiocypris rarus. The sequence goes on along the minus strand of CM040918.1, from coordinate 39,539,564 downwards.
GCAGAACTCTCTATCTTTCGCCTGCCTTTTGCTCTCTCTCTCTCAGAATAAACGGTGTCCACTGATTTCTGTGTTGTTTTAGCACCTAATTCACTAAATGCATGAGCTAAATCAGTCACAAAGTCTGCACTCAATGCAATTTACCAAGACAAATTTGCGAGCTAGTCTGAGATTGCATAGAGCTGCACAATTGATCGTCAAAAGATCGCAATCTCGATTCAAACACCAATGCAATCTTATTCCTAAACGACATTCGGCTGTCTGTCTTCTTTTGAAAGTAACATGGCGCTTTAAATTAAAGATTGCATCATTACATTGTTACACCAGTAGGTGGCGACAAGTGACTTCAAATTTTCGAAAAATCGAATTTTGTCATTGAATCATTCGCTCAAGGGATTCGTTCAAAATGAATCAAGTGAGTTCTTTATAAGTGAGTCATTGAATCATTCATTCAAAGTGATTTTTGAAAATAATTCATTCAATTTAACATTTTTAAATACACAGCATCAATTATGTTATTTTGTTTAGTTGTCTATTCAGAATCATGATTTCTGTTTTAAACAAAAAAGTGATTATTCTCAATTTATCCAATCTGACATACGTCACTGCGACTTTACAATCTCACTGCAGCTCTTTACAGTAATTCAGGACCTGGAAGTGTTCCCAGTTCTCCATCATTTGAGGAATAACTGCTGTCACGATCAAAAGGAAATGCAAAGAAAGATCCCTTTTAAATGAAATTTCTGATTTTGGCATCATTATCTGCCCCAGGCATCGGGGGTTTTGTAACTAATACACAACTTGAATACTGAGAATAATGAGCTTAATTTCAATGGTCTCCTTTATACATTTTACTCACTATAAGTAACTTTGTAACTACATGTCAACTAACTCTCCTTAGAGGATTGGGTTACACTTTATTTTAAGGTGTCATTGTTACAGTGTAATTATATATTTAAGTACTGAGTAATATTAATTAACTACATGTATTTACTATAGGGTTTGGTTGAGGGTTAGTTGCATGTAATTATGCATCATTTAATGTTATTACTATAGTAAGTACATGTAATGTGTAACAAGGACACTGTAAAATAAAGTGTTACCGAGTATTGTTGGACTGTTAGGTTCGGGTTCGGGTTCGGGTTCGGGTTCGGGTTCGGGTTCGGGTTCGGGTTCGGGTTCGTAGAATATGTTGACCTGTAGCTGCAAAGTCACTATAGTTTGTAGAATGCCTAACGTGGGCCATCAAAATAAAGTGTTACCGATTTTTTAAAAATCAAATTAAAAGAAGTTTAAGTTTTTGTTTGTTTGTTTGTTTAAGTTTTCCATCTGATATTTATATTTTATTTATAACAAAAACAATGTTTAATACTTTGCTGTTTTGGTTAACAATAACAAAACTATTTGCAGGTTCTTGGCCATTAAGATGCCGGTGTGTGTGTCCACGTGTTAATGTGTGTGTGTCTATGTGTTTGTGTGTAAGTGTGTGAGTGTGTATGTGTTTGTCTGTAAGTGAGTGTGTGTGTTTTTGTGTAAGTGTGTGTGCGTAAGTATGTGTGTTTGTGTGCAAGTGTTTATTAATTGTGTGTACGGGTGATTGGAGGTCTCATGGAGTGGCAGTGCCGTAGCAGTGTGTGGAAGAGAGAGCGAGATGGATTCCCCGGCGTCCAGATGCGTGCAGAGATCAAAGGCCACTGTACTCACCATCCATACAACCTGTCAGCACTTTCCCTCAATCACACCCCGTGCACCACAATCCTCGCCCCTCCATCCCTCAACCAAACTCCTATTAAAGTGCACAACACTGACGGACAGATGCAGTGATCCGACTGCAACACATTGATGGATCTCTACTTTGAAGTTATGCAATATTACCCGATCCATTTAAGGGAATCAGTTTGTTTGGATGGTTCATTTAAATCAGACACATGCTCTCAATGACAGATGCTGAACAGTTACTTCATGAGCTCAAGGCTAGATTATTGTAATGCTCTACTGGGTGGTTGCCCTGCTCGCTTAATAAACAAACTCCAGCTGGTCCAAAACGCAGCAGCTCGAGTTCTGACTAGAACCAGGAAGTGTGATCACATTATCCCGGTTCTGTCAACACTGCACTGGCTCCCTATAAAACATCGCATACATTTTAAAATCTTGCTTATTACTTACAAAGCACTAAATGGTTTAGCTCCCCAGTACTTGAGCGAGCTCTTAAAACATTATACTCCATCACGTCTACTGCGCTCTCTAAACTCTGACCTGCTGATAATACCTAGAATATCAAAATCAACTGCAGGCACTCGATCCTTTTCCTATTTAGCACCTAAACTCTGGAACAGTCTTCCTAGCATTGTTCGGGAAGCAGACACAATCTGTCAGTTTAAATCTAGACTAAAAACACATCTCTTTACTATGGCATACACACAGAACATTATCGATATATATTATTCAAATTAGTAAATGATTGTTAGGCTGCATTATCTAGGTCAGCCGGAACCGGGAACACTTCCCATAACACCTGATGTACTCGTTACATCATCAGAAGAATGGCATCTACACTAATGTTAGTCTCTCTGTTTATCCCGAGGTCTACCGTAGTCTGTTGGATCCGGGTCGAATCCAGAACGGATGGTGGATCTGCATCTAGACATGTCCACAACTCATCCCTGAATTGTCAGAGAGACTATATCAACTATAGATTCTCCCCTGTGAAGACCTCATCAACACGAATCCTTAACAAACCCGTCTCCGGCATGATGTCTCCGATCTTCAATCAGATGGAAATGGACAATTATTCTGAATGTTCCGATCTAATCTGACCTCTGACCTGTAATGTTATCAATACATTGTTTGTCCGTTGGCCAGAGGAGAACTGAGTGACTGAGCCTGGTTTCTCCCAAGGTTTTTTTCTCCATCCTGTCTCCTGATGGAGTTTTGGTTCCTTGCCACCATCACCTCTGGCTTGCTTAGCTGGGGACACTAAATATTAAACTATATTTCTGATCCGCCCGCATCGACACCACTGTATGAGAACTGAACTGAGCTGGACGATGACATCACTGTTTTCTCCAGAGTGGCTTTACAGGCGCAACTAATTCTGTTGCATTATTTTCCTGTATTCACTGTAAAAGCTGCTTTGAAACAATCTGTACTGTGAAAATGACTATATAAACTAAGGTGACTTGATTTATAGCATCAGTTGATTTAGTAACACTTTACAGTAAGATTTATTAACGTCTAGTTAATATTTGTTCACATTACAATGAAACAAAAATGCATTCATTAATCTTTGCTGATTTAATTTCAACATATACTAAAACATTATTAAAATCCAGGCCTGGTTCCACAGACAGGGTTTAGATTAAGGCAGGATTAGGCCTTAATTCAATAGCTTTTATAAACATGCCTGAGAGAAAATATTACCGATGTTAATCTTGAGACAAAACAATGGCACTGACATGTGTTAAGATATCTCAGTGGAAATTGCTTTCAGTTAAAAAGCATTTTAGTCTAGGACTGTAAAACCGGAGGCAACCGTTATACCTGTTGTCGATATTATTAAATTCACCTGAACATGAACTAACAATGAACAGTTGTGTTTTTATTACCTAGCATTAACAAATATGATGAAATACAATAACAAATGCATTGCTCATTGTTAGTTTTGTTGCTCATTGCATTGACCAACGGTAACTAATGGAACCATATTGAAAAGTTTTACTGTTGTTGTTAGTGTAAAAGTTGTCACTCTGTAAAAGTAGACGAGTTGTCAAAATCTTTACAAGCATTACAAGACCTTGAGGAAAAAAGCAAATAAGATAATGGATGGTCTACTCTAGACATTCTACTGACTATAAGTAACTTTAAAACTTCATGTCAACTTATTCTACTAATAATCTAATGAGAGTTAGTTGACATGGAGGTGCTTATAGTGAACATAATCAGAATGTCTAAAGTGGACCATAAATAAAAATAAAGTCTAACTGCAAATACTACTAATGCAAAAGTATACCATGACCCCTTATATCACTGTTTTCAGCAACACGTTCTCACTCCCAACTCATCACTTTTTAACACACAGGTTACTCCACTGATTTCAGCTGTTTGCCCAATGCATCAAATCAGCACGCATGTCATTCTTTGCTTTTGTAAAAGTAGACATGATTTTACAGGCTACTTTTATATTTTGGAGCAACTAACCCACTCCTACCCTAAACCTACCCACTTCTCAACAATATAAAACACGTAACAGGCAAATAAAAGTACAGTCACAGGTATTTATTACAATAACTGACCAACAACAGTATAAAAGTATTAACTCATGTTGGATTCCAAGTCTTCTTAACTCATATGATATCTTTATTTGGAGAACAGAGTTGATTGTAATGTTTTAATCGCTGAATTGATGATCCCGCTGCTCGTGAACACACACACACACACACACACACACACACACACACACACACACACACACACACACACACACACACACACACACACACACACACACACACACATGTTTGTTTTTGTGAAATGTGGGGACATTCCATAGGCGTAATGGTTTTTATACCGTACAAACTGTATTTTCTAACCCTTCTACACTGCCCCTGCCCCTAAACCTACCCATCACACACACACACACACACACACACACACACACACACACACACACACACACACACACACACACACACACACACACTGCCCCTGCCCCTAAACCTACCCATCACAGGAGATTGTGCAGTTTACATTCTGTGAAAAAAAACTCATCCTGTGTGATTTATAAGCATTTTGAAAAGTGAGGACATGGGGAACGTCCTCATATTTCACCCTCTTTTTGTAATACCTGTGTCATACCCATGTCATTATACACATTTGTGTCCTGATATTTCACAAAAACATGCCCACACACACACACACACACACGTTTGTTTTTGTGAAATGTGGGGACATTCCGTATTTTCTATCTCCCTACACTGCCCTTAACACACACACACACACACACACACACACACACACACACACACACACACACACACACACACACACACACACACACACACACACACACACACATGTTGTGTTTCCATATTTTATGGGGACATTCCATAGGCGTAATGCATTTTATACTGTACAAACCGTATTTTCTGTCCCCTACACTGCCCCTGACCCATCACAGGAGACATGCTGCATTTTACATTTTCAAAAACATCACATAGTGTTATTTATAAGATGTTTTCCTCATGGGGACCAAAAATGTCCCCACAAGGACAAGGATTTTGGATATTGCCATCTTTGTGGGGACATTTTGTCCCCATACCGTAGGATTACCAGTCCACACACACACACACACACACACACACACACACACACACACACACACACACACACACACACACACACACACACACACACACACACACACACACCCATCACAGGAGACTGCGCAGTTTACTTTCTGTGAAAAAAACCTCATCCTGTGTGATTTATAAGCATTTTGAAAAGTGAGGACATGGGGAACGTCCTCATATTTCACCCTCTTTTTGTAATACCTGTGTCATACCCATGTCATTATACACATTTGTGTCCTGATATTTCACAAAAACATGCCCACACACACACACACACACACACACACACACACACACATCTCATTCAAAAGATACACCCAACTCTTTATCATGAGTTAATCGGTCACGAGACACACGAGAGCCAATGACATTTCACTCTCAAAGCTGACGTGACGTTTCTTCAGGCAACAATTTTTGAATGTGTGCTTGATCTTCGGCGGATGGAGATGATGATCGCTTTTGGGGATTTTCTTCACACAACTCAATCGTTTGGCCTCGGGACACGTGGCATATTTGTACTTTTTGAATAAATTGTGCCTGCTGTCGTATAATATATCCTGTGTTTTATATCGTATAACACACACATGGGTAGGTTTAGGAATGGGGTTACGTGTTCAAATGTGCCTAAATTGTGTAAATAAATGTAAATAAAATGATGCTGGCTGATTAACTTGCGAATCACACTCCAATGTCATAATAGCAAAATCATAACCCAATATATATTTATATATCATGACGATAACATTCCCATTCCCAACGCGTCTGTGTATGACAGCAAAGGTTTCTCATTGAACTCAATGGATAGCTGTGTGTCGACTCTAAAGGGGAACACAGTGTGTTAAAAGGTGACTCGACCAAGCTTCAATAGTGACGAGTTGGGAGTGAGAACGTGTTGCTTTCAACAACAGAACTCCAGAAACGTGTCAGACCATAAGCCATAGTTCTGATACTAAAAAACCTGTTGTAAATCTCTTTCTTCGTCCATTTAATCAGTTACCACACACATCAGGCATGGCTGTGCTCGAACCCGCCAGGATACACAGACAGATGTGCATGTGCATTCATCTTTATGCCTGTGAATAATTCTGCAATTTGACATCCACTACAGTCGTCCAGCAGAGAGGAGGAATAAGAGAGACACGGCGGTGTAAAGATGACCAGAGAAGATGGGATGAGAGAGACGATGGAGGACGAATGTAAATAAAGGAAGGGAGAACAACAAAGGGCATGTGCATTAAACGTCTCAGTGCTATTATGCAACGTTAAATCTACTGGAAAATATAATGTGGAAAAGGATGTTTTAACCCAGTCAGATAGTTTGATAGTGAACATCACCAGATTAAGCATTAGAGTGTCTGCGTGAGATTTACTGTGCAGAGATTCTACCTCAACCCTTGCCGAGGCTTTGCAGTGTCCTGATTAGTATTCTGCAGAGGAGCAGGCCATGGTCTAAATATAGCCAATGAAAACAAGACCAGTGGCATCACACCGCTAGCACTGGAACACTGACTGCTCACCAGTCACACACCGGTCAAATCAACACGTCAGAGAAACCACGGATATCAGCTCAAGACACACGCAGTATTTAAAGGTGATGCTTTTTTTCTATGCAAAACACCTTCTCTTATCCCACATTAATATGCAGAGATGACTATAAATAGCCACTCGTAGGCTGATTCATGCCTGAAATGTGTGAAACTGTGGGGCTTTCAAAACTGCTTTCTCTGTTAGGAGAACTGGCTCAACCAGTGGTGTGAGTTTGGGGGCGGGGCTATTTGTGTGTTCGACCAATGGCTAAATGGGTTCAGGAGATTTGATGCAATTTCGATGCAAGTGCCACAGTAATTACACATTTCACCTATGCAATCTAATCAAATTAATCCCTCCAACCATTTGGAAATGCAAATCTCTTAAACTGCATTAAAATAATCAATAGAATAAACAAACCATGCTATGTTGCACAATATTTCATCCTATCATCCTTTAGAGATGCATGCTCTACATCTCCCCTTTGGCTTTTTACATGTCCATTAATGCTGCATGAATCTTTAATGCATGTCCCGTGTAATTATACTACAAATACAGTAGAACGAACTTTAAAACCTTGACTGCTTTGTCTGAACGTTTAGTCGGCTAGTGATCATGAGGGAGCTGAAGAGACTGGATCAAGGTCACGGCTACCAAAGAGTTAACGTTCACTCACTGTCTCGGGAAGACATTAAAAAAAAAAAAAAATTTTTTATATTAAATTAAATTAAATAAAAATAAAGAAAAAAAAACTACAATACTAAACTAAACTATAATAATAAAGTAAAATATTGTAACTGAACAGAGTCTCTCATTGCTGTTTCAGTGGATTTTAAATTAAATTAAGTATTTGGCCATTTAAAATAATAATAATATTAATCATCTTGGTGTGAACAATTGGTTTCAAATAGTTTAAAAATAATTGATAAATAAATAAATAAAATCCTCAAAAAAGAATAAAAGTTTTTGGCCATTTTGAAACAATCCTTTCCTCTTGGTGTCAATAATTGGTTGATTCAGTCCAGATAGCCCGCTCCCCTTCCCAATATGTTGACTGAAACCCTGTTACTGTTGGGACACGAGCACAGCATCCTGAAAATCATCCACTTTAAATCTCTGCCACTAAAAACATCAACGCCAAGAGTCAGGAATAAAGCAAATGCGATTTTACAAGAGAAAAATCACACAAAGCTCACAAACATCATCTCGACGCATTCTGAGACTATAAACCCAGAGATCGTATTTTAACTAACCCTGTACTGAAGATTCGTGCGTGAGACGACCTCCGGCCCTCCTGAGGGTGTGAGCAGCGCCCAGCCAAACTAAAAACACACCATCAGTGAGGACGGAGGATTCGGATTCACTGGATGAGACTATATGCAATTTGTAAGGTGACCTGAAAGTGGATAAACCCTCCCTCTCTTTCCAGACCACCATCATTTGTCTCCCTCATACACAGAGGACGCATCAGTAACGTCCTCACATGGACAGGACAGATGCTAGCGCGTCCTGCACACACACACACACACACACACACACACACACACACACACACACACACACACACACACACACACACACACACACACACACACACACACACACACACACACACACACACTAAATTACAGCCCCAAAACTCAATGTTCCCGTCAGCCGCTGCACACAGCACAAACTAGGGCACAGTTAATCTGTTGAAAAGATGGTGAGGTGTCCTAGTTTATTTGACACACTGCAGTTACTACACACCACGCTTTGGAGGTTGACGGTTTACAGGAAGTGCAGTGTACATAAGGAATCGTACACAAATACAACAAGAGGTAGATTTGTGTTTTGGTTATTCAAACTGCACACAGAACATTGCCCTAAGAGCCCTAGATTATAGAAAGCACTCGTGGGGCTTCAGCAATATGAGCAAATCTTTTTTCTGAACCAAGTCTCTCTCAGTTTTGTGGATTTTCCTGCTCTCAAGACTATCATAAGCGCTTTATTGTTTGGATCTACTGAACGAATCCACCGCTTTCACTGAAGTTTGCAAACTGTTGGTGAACAAAAAATGCATCTGTTAAAACGATTCTCGTGAAGGAACTGAACGAACGGCTTCGACGCTAAACGAACAAGGAATACTGTTCATAGAAGAAGTGAATCAACTAGGATATTTCTTTTATATACTAAAATGAAATATGTTCAAATATATACATCTCATTTATATATTAAAATGAAATAAAACCTCGTTTGCATCTCAGTGTTTCAGTCCAACATTCGTTATCCCCAAATGTGGATAAAATATACTGACTGAAACCCTGTCACTATAGGCACCTTTATTTTAAAATAAAATAATACTATAATATAGTATAATAATATTCAAGCTAAAAACAGAAAATTGCCCTAAAAGCCCCATATTAAAATAAACTATCATGTGGCTTGGACAAATACAAACAAATGTACAAATCTTTTAACTGATCTCTCATTAATTTGTAATATATATATATATATATATATATATATATATATATATATATATATATATATATATATATATATATATATATATATATATATATATATATATATATATATATATATGAAAGGAAATAATGAAATGAAAAAAAAAAACATAAAATAAAATAAATAAAACATAATAAAAAGTTTTTTTTTTCATTTCATTATTTCCTAAATAAATAAATAAATACCTCCTCGGTTTCTCTGGTTTGACTTCCTCCTCGTCTTGCTTTATTTTAGTTCAATGTGATTGTGGCTTCCCTTGCTATTTTTCTGTTTATTGTGCTTATTAGTAGATTGAAAGATTGTCCAAGTATCTTCCTCATTGTGCGCTTGATCGACAGCCTCACATCGTAGCGATATTAGTTTGAATGAATCGGTTGAGTGAATCGTTCAATGACACACAAGAAGACGCTCACCGTATCGCTGTGAGCGCCACCGAGCGAAGCTTTGGAGTCAGCGCGAGCACGCGTCTGCACTTTCTCTCAGACTCTGGTCTCTGTGTGGAAGCATCTGTTCACCGTCAGACGGATGAGTGGCTGTGATTCAGCAGTCTCAGTAGCCAGGTCTCTTTTCATCTGCTCTTAAAGCGACGCCCCATTACCCGGTCCACCGTATCTGTTCCTTTTGAACTCGCAGCTTCCCATTAGGCATTTCCTCAGCACTGTGTCAGTCATCCTGGAGCGGGAGACGTTACTGACAGATATTCTGACAATCTCACAAAACGCTGCCAAACAAATGTTTGGCTTGTCCTTTCAAGCATTTGTGTGCCGATTCTCTAAAACCTTTCTCTGTGTTTAATAGCTTAATGCCTCTTACTGAGATGATGCCTTGGGCAGAAGCCTTCTTTCTTTCCCAGCTTTGCCTAGTATTTTATCCCCCTTTTCCATCCCAGAATGTTTGTCTCTTTAAGCGAACCGCTGAGAGGAACCAAACTGGCTTCCCTTGAATTACAAACAATATAAAAGAGAGTCACAATGCAGAAAGCCACACGGATTAAAGCGTTCCACAGCAAACGCAATGAAAGCGCATTAAAAATGTTAAATATAAAAAAGCATGGGCTCAGACTCAGCATGGTCCACGTCCAAACGGCTGTGTCTCACATATTGGCTGAGCTGGCATTGATCATTTTACAGTTGGCTGCCGGAGGTTTGCGGCCAGCAGACGTGCAAAACAAATTCACTCAGTAGGAGCCGCTCGCCTCGCTGCCCTTTATAGCAGTGCTAAAGCACTGGCCGTGGTCTCTGGGTCGAGTAATAGCACGACAGCTGTCAGAAAATACTGCCCACAGTAACCCTTCACGCTACTTGTTTCCTCACGTGAGAGCGAGTTGTTGGTTGAAGTGCGCTTGTGTCAGATACGCTCTAAAAACAAAAGGATATGGAGCTTTAAAGGGTTCAGTCGGATGCTTAGAGCCTTTTAGGGGGAAAGGTCAAATAAAATCGGATAACTGAATGGCCATTATTCTTCCAAATAGCAATCAAACATCTAAAAGTATCTATGTACGTTTTATGAGAGGAGCACCTTTCCTTTGTCCATGAAAACGATCTGATGCGTGCGCATAAAAAGACTCTCAGACAGCGTGATTCCGACACACACACACACACACACACACACACACACACACACACACACACACACACACACACACACATGTTGTGTTTCCATGTTTTATGGGGACATTCCATAGGCGTAATGCATTTTATACTGTACAAACCGTATTTTCTATCCCCTACACTGCCCCTGCCCCTAAACCTACCCATCACACACACACACACACACACACACACACACACACACACACACACACACACACACACACACACACACACACACACACAGTACTTCAGAATATCTGTCATGGCCAGTATTCACACCAACGATATTTGGTTTTGCCTTGATGTGTTTCAAATCTGGTGTACAGAACACAGAACAGTGTTTTTATTCTTCAAATGTTAAATTTGAACAATGCTGTTGATGAAAACTGATCTGTGAAAAAATTGTGATCTGATCTATATTCTGACTTTTTTTCTCTGAATAAAGAAATTTTTGATCCAATTGCAATTCTGACTTTACACTTTGGAATTCTGACTTTACACCTTGGAATTCTGACTTTACACCTCGGAATTCTGACTTTACACCTCGGAATTCTGACTTTACACTTTGGAAGACATTTCGCCTCATATAGAACATTTTTGGCAAGAATATCTATATGTAACCCCACTGAACCTTTTTCCAAGATGGCCTGTTTACCGTATGCAGGCCAGGCTTGAACACAGTTTAATTGGCTCCCATTACATTTCTCGTATTGTCAGATTTCAGACAGGAACTCCAGTTGTGTTCTTTAACAAAAGGTTCAGCGGGAGCCAAAGTAACGTAATGTTTTTAACAACAGAGATCGTTGAGCAGCTCTCGGCATCCCTAGAAAGTGTATTTTTCCCCGCTCAAGGTTATTCAGCAGTGTTGTTCAGTCAAAGATCAATACTATAGCCTGTGCTTGTCCAAGGTTTCCATAAAAGAGGTTCTTTGTGAATGGAATAGCAGCTCATATTGATTTGCTCAGCTTGTTTTACGTGTGTGAAAAAGTCTTGTTATTTACAAAAAGCTATAAATTGCTGTCGCTCAAAAGTGCTGTCTCTCTGGGTGCGACGACACATCTGTAACGGATAAACAACATTGTTTTGTGGCAAGAATTCCACTTTCGGTGTGGAAGTGCACAAGCCATACATATTCATTAAACTCGGAGACAGGTTTTGGTTTTAAAATGATAGGGATAGGTTGTGCATGGCGATGTGTTTACCTAATTGCACGACTTATTGCATCATACAGACGCAGTTCCCTGCAGCGACACCTCAATCTTCCCGCCTGCCATTGCTAAACAAATATCCACCACACCATAAACTCAAAGTCAAAGCAACCTTGAGGACGCTGCTGGCCGATATTGCCACCTGTCAGTCAAATCTTGCAGCATTAGTGGTGAGGTGTCACTGCGCTCCAGGAGCCGATCAGCTCCTTTGGTTGGCCAACAATGACAAATGGATGTGTGTGGCCTCATATGATTGTTTTATTACAATTTTGGGGCTTTATCTGCTTCTTTATTCCCTGAGACAGTGGAGATACGAGAGCCTCCGTCCTCATATAATGACATCTGCATAAATCTGTTACACATGACATCTGTTTAAACGCATTTATACATGTGAGAAAAATATGAAATGTGACATGCAAAACATGCATGGAAAAGCTGACAGGAAAACGCACAAATCAAGGCCATAACCAAGTCTAGAACATTGGGGGAACAGTTTTTATTTATTTAAAGAAATTAGATAACTAAAGGAATAAAAGGGAACAAAGAAGAAAATAGGTTCTATAAGTATAGCCTAGTTGTAAAGTATTTACCTTTTAAGCATCGGTTCAGGCACCGGTTTAGTAAAAAACCCAAACGATACCCAACCCTAATGAGTACCGCAAACTCAAAACTTGATAGTTCTGTGTGATAGTTAGCCCAACTTATTTGGGTTTACAGTGTATGCATACACACATAATATAATATTTCTTTATATTATTTGTGTGTGTATACATGAATAAACAGTAGTAAACATGATTGTGTTAAACAATGTCTTTAGTTAACAGTTCAGCCATGAATCCAACCCCATATTGCTAACACTCTAGGAAGCGTGCTAATTTCGTGTATTTACTGTCTGCTTTCCTGCTATTCTTACACAGGAAACATGTATTAGCTCTCATACAGTTACAGTAAACAAGGCCATTATACTTCATCCGCTTAATTTAGTGAGTGTTTCCCCTGTGCCTTACTGTCCCTGGCCTGTCCGGTTTGGCTAAATGATCTGTCCGTGTGAAAGTCCCCGCAGGAGCATCTTTAAGAGCACGAGTCCTCTTACTGAGCTGTCAGAGAGAGAGACACGTTTTGTTTTCCTCTGCCGGAGGCATCAATTAGTGCTGGTGCAGAAAAGTGTTGGAGACACAACACGGCGGCGGTGTTCAGGCGGGCCGGAAACCCAGTTTATGTCAAGGTAAAGCGCTGTGTGAAAGACTTTCGTTATGGATCCCATTTTAGTAAATTAGGAGATTTCCTGCATACATCTGGACAAATTATGATTTCCTGGAGAGATTCAATGAACATGAGTTCACATGTTTCATGTGTAATCTAATTACTGATCAACTCCATATGTTAGTTGAGTTAAATCCATTTTAGGGCTGCCAAAGTTATCTTCTGAATATTAAAGAAACAATGTTTGGCTTGTAATGCCAACTTTTCCCAATCCAAACCATTCCAGATGAATGCAATCAAGTCCAACCTTACATTTGATTATGGAATGAATATTTACAGAAACACCTAAATTAAAGTATTCATTTAGTCAGAAACCAAAACCAAAACTGAAAATACAGTTTATTTAAAGGGGCAATATGTAGAATTCAGAGACGCTTGTTATTAGCGCCACCGGTGGCCATTAAGTGCACTGCAACAGCATGTAATGTGCAAACATAACATACAAAAGACTGAACCTGATTCCAGGCCTCACGGAAAAGTTCTTTCTCGTTGTTCGCTTAGAAAAAAAGAAGTTGTAAATAGCTTTGCAATGATATACTGTTAACGAACATCAGCTGCTGAGAGCCACGGTTAGATGAATATGTGCTTCACGCTTTCCTCTCAATAACACAATAAACACAACAAATATGACAGAAAACAGCCGTTAAGGCATCTGATCGTAGAGATGTGCTCTAGAGATCATCTCATTTTGCTCTTTGACGAAAATTATTAGTCAATTATTAGAGATTTAGACCCTGGTTTCTGCGGTCCATATGTTTAAATATGAACATGTTACATGCGTATATCTCTAGAGTTAATCTCCTCAACACCGTCTGATGTTCAGTAATGCTTATTTGCTGCTGTAAAGTGAAAGAGATGATCGGTTCGCATGCCACTCAAGCCACAAACACACATTCATTGCTTGAATTTCCTTATGAAATTGGCGGAACTTGAAAGCTGAGACTTACATATCAGACATAATGAAGAAGAAAGTTTACGGCTGGCGCTACAAATACTGTTTAGGGATGTTTTGCACAGAATACAAGATCTTGGTTCATCAAAACGAGGATTTATTAAATGTTTTGTGCATGAAATAGACGCAGACACTTGCGAAACGTTTCAAAACTTTGTTTTTTTTTACTTGGCCAAACTAACTAAACTAACTTTTTAGCCAAAAGCAATTACTTTAAACCAGCTAGGAGAAAACACGATTTTCAGTCTATACTGACAAAGCAGTTTCATAAGATTTCTACAAGGAATCAAGAGCAGCACACAGCGATCAGATCCCTGTCTCAGTGGCGTTGAGCGGGAACTCCGTGTTCCTCCGGTGAGGTGATGGTTTCCCATCGCATCTGCTTTACTAACTACCAGTCAAATACGAGCAGAACACTGACTAAAGCCTCCATTTCTGAGGAACAGGACGATCAAAAGGAATATCAGCACAGACGCTGAAGCGGTTTGTCAGGAGCGTAAACAGATGCAGCGTTCATAACCGCCATCTCACCGATCAATACGCCAGCAATCACAAGACACTAATGAGGCTGGAGTGTGTGCATATTTCTCAAAACAAATGAAAAATCTAAGAAAAGTCTGCCTATCTCAGACAAAAGGCATTACTGACATTTCTAGACCACATCTGCACTTAACCGAGATCTGTGCTGCTTCCTGCTTTTGTTTCCACACGGCGTGAGACATTGATCTCTTTGGACTGATATGTTAAGTAGCAAGACGTTTCTGTAATTTGCATAGCAATCGGGAGAGATAATGTTGTGGCATATACATCAAAGCTTATTAAGGCAGACTTTAATTAATTGGCAAATGTAAGCGATGCATAATTCTCCATTGGAGAGAGTGTGTCCACGGCACAGAATCATGTTCTAGTTGAAGCAAGCCATGCTTTTGTTGTTATGCATGATGATCAGTTCTGCTCATGTTTTTACTGTTTTTCTCAATCGCTTTGACTCAATTCTCCAATGAGATCAGATAAATTCGGATCACTGAACAATTCTTTTCTTTTTCACATCAGATTATAATTTCTTATTGATTTAAGCAAGTTGCATTTGTTTTGACACGTGTGTGTGCACAATGACCAAGATCAGGACTGATGAGCGGATTCTCAGTGAAACTCACACTCTTCACATGCAAAATACAGCCATTCAGCCATCAAAATATGGCAGACATGTCATATTCCATACATATTTATGACATGGAATGCTTGTTAAATTGCAACACACACATACTATATATATATATATATATATATATATATATATATATATATATATATATATATATATATATATATATATATATATATATACTGATTGCAAGAAAAAGTATGTGAACCCCTGCAGAATCTGTGAAAATGTGAATGATTTTAACAAAATAAGAGATCATACAAAATGCATTATTATTTTTTTATTTATTGCTGTCCAGAATGTTTTACATTTTAAATTTTAGTTAAAAAAAGACAAAAAAAAAAAAATCTGATTTTATAAAAAATGACGTGAGTGTGTGTGTTGTTCCCTGATGATCCACGACTGTGTGTGTGTGTGTGTGTGTGTGTGTGTGTGTGTGTGTGTGTTTTATGATGGTTGTTCTTGAGTCCCTTGTTCGTTTTGCCTAATGTTCTTCAGGAAAATCCTCCAGGTCCTGCGGATTCTTCAGTTTTCCAGCATCTTCTGCATATTTGAGCCCTCTCCAGCAGTGACTGTGTGATTCTGAGATCTGAGGACGATTGAGGGACTCAAACACAACTATTAACAAAGCTTCACACATTCACTGACGCTCCAGAAGGAAACACAACGCTTCAGGAGCTGGGGGGTGAAAACATTTTGAATTTGAAGATCAATGTAAACTGTACTTAATTTGTCTTCTGGGAAACATGTGTTGCTTCTGAAGGGCAGAACTAAATGAAAAAAAAGATATAATAATAATAATATTAATCTTTATCCTGTTCAAAAGTTTTCACCCCCAGCAAACTGCATAATCCGCAGGACCTGGAGGATTTTCCTGAAGAACATTCGGCAGAACAAACAAGGGACTCAAGACCATCAGGGATCATCAGGGAATGACACACAGGATTAAGAATCATTGGTTTATAAACATCTGAACGTTTATAAATGCAGCTTTTTTTGTCTTTTTTTTTGTCTTGTGGACTATATGTACAAAAAAATAATAATAATAAAAATAATTATATATATATATATATGCGGGCTTCCGTACTCATTTGTATTTTTACAGTACATTTATTTTTGTTGAAAAGTTTTGCAAACTGAAAATGATTGTCATGGAAGAGCAATAGGAAGATAAGGCGATGTATGTGTTACAGAAAGACGTAAAAGAGTGCGTAAAAATAACCAACATCTGAATTTTAAGCTTACATGTAACACATTTCTTCAACAAATAAATGTGCTGTATGATTTTTGTGTGTGTGTGTTTATGTGTGTGTGTGTGTGTGTGTGTGTGTGTGTGTGTGTGTGTGTGTAATATAAACCTGAAATCAGCGGTCCCCGCAATGTAAATGGAGTAATAAACATACATGTGTGTGTGTGTGTGTGTGTGTGTGTGTGTGTGTGTGTGTGTGTGTGTGTGTGTGTGTGTGTGTTCTACAGTATTGACTTCTCCCAGTCAATTTTTACTACTGTCTGAATCTGTATTTACAGTAAAATCTCAGTGTGATCCACAAGAGCATTCAGAGACAAAACTGGCATTATTATACAGAACAGAAAGCGGTTAGTGTCGACAGAAAAGAACAATATTTCCATGGTCAATAAACATAGAAAGATTTTGACCAGTGTGGCTCACATGACATTGGCCGATTTACTGACACAATAACTAGGTTTTGAAGCATGAATTAAATGTTTTGGGTGAATAACTACATAATACAGACATGTTATAGAGTTCAGATCTCCCAGCATGCATCTGTGAGAATTGAGCATTCAGTTTAGAGACGGGTAAGAACTGTAGTGATAATAACCGTCGAGACTGTGGTTCACACCGCTGAACTATTGATGACAAATACGCTAGCCATATAAAATCACTGATAAATATAATAACCACAAAAATCATTCAGCTAAAACCACAGTTTAACAGTATAAACTGGTGGTTCCTTCATTAATATTTAGACATTTAAACCCATCAACCTTGGATTTTTACCCGAAGGTCGCAGTCATCCGCCATTTCATTTATTGTTACAGCCCAGGCTTTTAGTCAAACGAGCTCAGGAATTAGTGGCTTTTCCCATTAGTGCTTTAATTGCCTCTGGACGAGTGACATGCATGCAGAATTACTGACTGACTGAGGGTCAGAGGGGATGAATTTAGAGCAATTAATGAGATTGTGGCTTGTTCGCTGGTTCAACGGTTTAGCAATATTCTTGCTTAAAATCTTCCTTTCTAAACCATTTGAGCTACAGCAGCTGAAGAACGTGCATTTACGCAGATGTTTCTTTTAGCCGATGAATTGCTGCACTGAGTTCATTCAAAGCCCTGACCTCTGGTCAAAAGCTAGATATTATTGCATTAAATTAAATATTAAATATGTAACATACATAAGAGTTATTGAGGGGTCTAGATCAGTCTTCTGTTGTTGTTGTTTTTTACTCAAATGTAAAGTAAAATACTCAACCCTCTGCCACTGTTTACGTTCAGTTTGTTTTCATTAGTCACATGTCTTCCGTTTCCCGCCACCTTTTAGTTGTCATGGTAATTCCTTTGCTCATCACAGGTGCTCACCATCCCTTCCCTCATTACTCATGTACTAGTGCTGCGTTCCAGGCAGGTCTTTGAGCCCGTAATCACGACTTCAAACCAGTCAGTTGTAACACGCATGGTTTAACACTTTCCACTCATGTCAGGATGACCAAACTCTGTGTATTTACTACCATTTCAATACTATTTAATTAAATAAATGTATTCTAGTGAAGTGCACGTTACCACTACAAATACTGTGCGTAATGTGTGAAGAGGAGGGCTCAATCCGGCGACCTATCCCACGAAACAGCTTCAACACTCTGGTTCTCCGGAACAGAGAAGAAAAGATTGATGTTAATAGTAAACTAATAAACCAAATAAAGAACTATCAAAACTGATGTTAGCATTACCACAGCAAACTACGGGGCAGCCAATACCACACCTATTACTAAAAAAACACAAAAGAACAAAAAGAAAACAAATAAGGCGAAAGTTACAATTACATTAAATTCACAGGAGGCAAAGCAGCAGTGACAACCTTTCTGAATGGAGAAACAAATCCATTAAATACAGAATCCAAACAAATCCATTATATACAGTAAATATCCTAAACTGGTATCAATCAATAAGAAGTGATACTGGTACAATAACCAAGATCTCCTTTTACCTCTAGGAATAATCACACTCAACATACACGGAAATCGAACTCCCAGGTTACCGTCCCTGTATGCAAACCTACATGAAATGATCACACACACAGCATAGTTCACATCCAAAATAACTCATATGTATTAAGGTTATTGGTTAGTCACATCCCAGGATTTACAGTAAAACTTTAGTAGATCAACTATAAACATCCATATACAAACATACATATCGATCAATAATAATAAATAATACAGGTAGCATAACTACGATTTCCTTTTACCTCTTGGAATATCACACACAACATACACGGAAATGGGACACCCTGGTTACCTTCCCCCGTATGGAAACCTATATGAAATGATCACACACAAACATGGTTCACATCCAAAATAGCTCAGACATTAAGGTTATTGGTTAGTCACATCTCCAGGATTTACAGTAACTGTAGGTCATATTATAGCCGATCAACTTACTATAAACATCCATACTCAAACACGTTACATGGTAAACATTACTATACTGCTGTAAGCCATACAGCCACTGTTACCTCAACTCGTATCCCCATAGACAAAAACAGACTGCACGCGCACAGTGTCTTCGGCCGAGACCTTCGGTAGATCAACCATATGCTACCCGGAAGCGTCTGGTACACAGTCAGACATCTGTTGTCAAACAGTTACACTTCACACACAGTAGCTACAATAACATGTTTGCGATCAAAAAATGGAGTATTGACACATACCTTTCATGTGCAACAACACAGCGTGCCCAGTGTAAAGAGGATATACGAGCAGAGAGATTACTTTGTTTGCCACCCGATATGCCTGTTTTATACAACATGCCACTGCCGCTAATGAATAACTAGCCACTTACAAGCTAATTAGAGGGCGTGGCTGAAAGGAAGAGGGATACGGCAAGAACAGAAGGACAAACATGCTGTGGCAATTCTTCTGCCGGTTACATATATATATTACAGAAGGTTAAATGATTTTATAACAAACACCTGAACAGCACATGCTGATGAGATGACCCAGACATCACCTATAGCAACAACAGTCCACAGCGGCTCTGGAAAAGCTCTACTGTCGCTGATAGCAGAGCGACCGACTGCATCAGTCCTCTCGATCTGCAGATCCCAGGAGTTTGCATGATAGATGCACAGCAGTACGGGATGTTTTGACTGTGCATATCCAGACTGGGCTTGTCATAAACTGAGAGACTTCAGAAGCGCTGGCTGAAGTTGACAGTGCATTTCTTTCAAGCCTCACAGGATGTTTCTCAGTCAAGACTGATTTTCAGTGAGTGATCCGAGTCCAGCGGTGAGTGACCTGCACACGAGGACAGGACGTCACGGCCAACTTCAGGCTGTGCGCTGATACACACGCATGACACACACATGCCAGCACAGCTGGGGATGTTTAGACATATTTACTCTTGACATATTTAAAAGCCAATATATTATATTTAATTTCAGGAGTGAGTGTTGCTCGATCATGCATGGGAGAATATTTTATATTTATCCATTTATTATTATTATTATTATTAACAATTTAATGAACTACATTTATTTGTATTCTTAAACTGCACATCTTTAGTCTTTCTTTATAGTAAATATAACTGAATACTGTAGTTAATTTTAATGAAATGCAAACAAAAATATATTATTTTGCTGTTAATATTCAATCTGACCACTCATCTGCTTTTTACTGTAAAATACTGTATTTTATCAATGAAAATGTATGCATTTATAATTATTTAAACTGTGTTGCTTTGTAATTCAAGTATAATGTAATATTGTCTTTTTCCCCTTTTAATAAAAAGGCAAATAAAATAGTAACACAAAAGCACAATTTTTATTTGTAAAATACGTTTTACTGTAAAATGCCGTACTTTAAAGAATACCACAGTCTGAAACACGTGTTTAAGTGGAACGTCTAATAGTTTGCCCAGCCCCTTCCCATGATGCAGCATGAATAATTAATCCTGGCTGTGGTCAGCATCTCTCCTCACGCTCTGCCTGGAGCTGACACCTGTGATGGGGAGCGGGAGCGGAGGACAGGACAGGACACAGGGCCAGCTGGTCACTCACACGATCTGTCACAGGTAAGGCCATCAGATCCATTACCCAGCATCCTTCAGCTGTTTCTCATGGGCTTCTTTACTGGACAAAGGACATAATACTCTATTGTTTTATAACAAATATAATTATAATAATAAATGTTATTTGTTATGTTATGTTATTTAAGAATAAAATATATGAATAACAATATGTGCAATGTAAATAATATGAGATTTACTTATGTTAAGACAATAAGCGTAATAATACTACTAATAATAATACTAATAATACTACTACTACTAATAATAATAATAATAATAATAATAATAATAATAATAATAATAATAATAATAATAGTTATTATTGGTGTGTAAATAATACCAATAATAAATGATAACATCATCACTAAGTATAAGTAAAAAGATAGTTGATTATAATAATTTATTGTTACTATTGTAATGTATGTTATAATAATAATAATAATAATAATAATAATAATAATAATAATAATAATAATAATAATACTAATAGTTATTGTCGTTGTGTAAATAATAATAATAATAATAATAATAATAATAATAATAATAATAATAATAATAATAATAATAATAATAATAAAAACACTTATATAATAAACACTAAATAATAACCTTTACTATACTATGCATTACTATGTATAAGTAAAAATGATTGTTGATAATATATATAGTTATGTACAATAATTATTATTATTTTCAATTGTATGTATAGTAATAACAATAATATTAATACTACTACCACTACTAATAATGGTTATTATGGCTGTAATAATAATAATAATAATAATAATAATAATAATAATAATAATAATAATAATAATAATGTTACTTATGCATATTTTTTTCAATATATTATTATTATTAGTAGTAGTAGTAGTAGTGGTATTAATATGCTCGATGCCATTTACATATTATCACATTATGCCATTGATCATAATCATAATAATAATACGATCATCATTATTATTATTATTATTATTATTATTATTATTATTATTAGTATTATTATTATTATTATTATTATTATTATTATTTATTGTATTTATTTTGATTGAACATTAAGCTAAATGATCCAGTGGCAAATGCTTGGAAAAAAGCATTTGCCATGAACAGAATCCGAATCTGAAATATGTTCATGTTGTGTCATAACGTACCCTTGATTAAGGTTTCTCAAGATCCTAAAACTTCTGTTCTACATTGATATGAAACCGTTTCATGATTCAACAAACCGGTCGAAAACCTCCGTGTGTAGCACATTAATCCTGGCCACCTCTTTCCATGGGCACAGATGTAATGAACGACTCAAACAGCCGATTGAGAGGCTTTAAAGGTGAAAGGCTGCCTCTGCCCTGCTGCTTAAGCTCTGGCTATCACAGTTCATTCTATCAGCAGATGCATTATGAGATCATTGCAAACTGGGTCACACTGAAATATTGCAGTCCTGAGATGCAGTTGTTTCAAGAATGCTCATTATTTATTTTCAAGGACATCACAGAGACTCGTAGGACATGCACATGGCTCGTGATGGACGCTCAGAGATTACAGCCGGAGAAATGTGTTTGCTCTCCGGATCCCATTACGCATTCAGTCCCTGTTGTAGTTAAGGCTGATAAAAGCATTTGTGCCTCTCCGTGTGCTAAGCATGCTTGAAAAACAATTAGCCCATGTAAAGAGTCAGTCTGCCATTTCTCACCCCATTAAGTTCAGCCCAGTGGTTTAATTCATAGCGTAAAGATGCGCCAGGACCCGTCCCGTGCCCATCAGAGCCGCTGCGAATGATCAGAGCTGTTTTCACATGCCGTCATCCGCCTGGCTGGCGAAAGAGAGGAAGAGCGATGGTGAGAAAAAGAGGGCAGGAGAGCGGGAGGCGGCTCGCCTTCTCAATGCAACATCCTCATCCTCTCCACACTAACGGATGCTGAGGTCCTGTTTAACCACGCAACAAAGAAAACTCATGCCCACACATATTACAGGCATATTTTCATAAGCGCTTAAGTAAAACAAGACTTTCAGAAAATGAAATCTCTGCAAAAGGATTGCATCATATCATAACAAACTTCAGCGTGAATATAATATAAGATGATACATCACATCAGGAACAGACGAGAATCCCACCGTTACTGACTGACCATCAGGACTCAATGACCGGCGGCGGTCAAGATCCATCCACCCACCCATCTATCTGTCTATCTATCTATCTATCTATCTATCTATCTATCTATCTATCTATCTATCTATCTATCTATCTATCTATCTATCTATCTATCTATCTATCATCTATCTATCTATCTATCTATCTATCTATCTATCTATCTATCTATCTATCATCTATCTGTCTATCTATCTATCTATCTATCTATCTATCTATCTATCTATCTATCTATCTATCTATCTATCTATCTATCTATCTATCTATCTATCTATCTATCATCTATCTATCTATCTATCTATCTATCTATCTATCTATCTATCTATCTATCTATCTATCTATCATCTATCTATCTATCTATCTATCTATCTATCTATCTATCTATCTATCATCTATCTGTCTGTCTGTCTATCTATCTATCATCTATCTATCTATCTATCTATCTATCTATCTATCTATCTATCTATCTATCTATCTATCTATATCTATCTATCTATCTATCTATCTATCTATCTATCTATCTATCTATCTATCTATCTATCTATCTATCTATATCTATCTATCTATCTATCTATCTATCTATCTATCTATCTATCTATCTATCTATCTATCTATCTATCTATCTATCTATCTATCTATCTATCTATCTATCTATCTATCTCTCTCCCTCCCTGGACAAGTAAACATCATTTTTTATGTATTACAGTTTTTCTCCATTGGTTTGGCTCATTTCTTGAAACAGAAATTACATTCTCAAAATTGTAAGATCATTTGGCAAAACAGTCTTACAGTTCAGCACACTATAGCTCACTTGCAAAAGCTAATATCTCTCCCAAAACTGTTCACTCATGCTTCAGAGCTAAATTCCTTTCCCTTTTTAATAGTCAGTGCCACCAAAATGGCAAAGATCCTTCTCATTTGCTTTGGCTCATTTCTTGAAACAGACCGAACGTTCTCAACACTTTTGCTGCTTTTGCCAAAATAACGTGGATGGTTCGGCACAACACCATGCTTCATCCCTTTGGCATTGTGTAAGCATTGCAAGTCAAAATGTTTAGATGTTTTGTCACTATGGCAGAGGACCATTGAAATATCCCTCATGTCCACCTTTCAGTCTTAGCCTAGTCATTCATGGACATTGGTTACTGTACTTTTAATAGAAATAGGATTTTAGGGTAAGAATAGCCTCCAAGGTTTGACATCACACGTTGCACTCACACTGCCAGGGAAATTGTTACTTATCATTCACACACGTGAAGTAACTTCCATACATCAGAGTAAAAGAAAATGTATACAGCATAATATACTGTAATATAAACACACAAACAAAAAAACAATGAAAAGTGTATGCAGCCTGCAGTGCTGTAAATAAAGCTTTCACAACTAACAGTTCTTCACTGGTCACTGGTCACTGTCCTCACCCTCCCTCTCCTGGCCACCGCCCTCCCTCTCCTGGCCACCGCCCTCCCTCTCCTGGCCACCGCCCTCCCTCTCCTGGCCACCGCCTCCTCTCCTGGCCACCGCCCTCCTCTCCTGGCCACCGCCCTCCTCTCCTGGCCACCGCCCTCCTCTCCTGGCCACCGCCCTCCTCTCCTGGCCACCGCCCTCCTCTCCTGGCCACCGCCCTCCTCTCCTGGCCACCGCCCTCCTCTCCTGGCCACCGCCCTCCTCTCCTGGCCACCGCCCTCCTCTCCTGGCCACCGCCCTCCTCTCCTGGCCACCGCCTCCTCTCCTGGCCACCGCCCTCCTCTCCTGGCCACCGCCCTCCTCTCCTGGCCACCGCCTCCTCTCCTGGCCACCGCCCTCCCTCTCCTGGCCACCGCCCTCCCTCTCCTGGCCACCGCCCTCCTCTCCTGGCCACCGCCCTCCTCTCCTGGCCACCGCCCTCCTCTCCTGGCCACCGCCCTCCTCTCCTGGCCACCGCCCTCCCCTCCTGGCCACCGCCCTCCTCTCCTGGCCACCGCCCTCACTCTCCTGGCCACCGCCCTCCTCTCCTGGCCACCGCCCTCCTCTCCTGGCCACCGCCCTCCTCTCCTGGCCACCGCCCTCCTCTCCTGGCCACCGCCCTCACTCTCCTGGCCACCGCCCTCCTCTCCTGGCCACCGCCCTCCTCTCCTGGCCACCGCCCTCCTCTCCTGGCCACCGCCCTCCTCTCCTGGCCACCGCCCTCCTCTCCTGGCCACCGCCCTCCTCTCCTGGCCACCGCCCTCACTCTCCTGGCCACCGCCCTCCTCTCCTGGCCACCGCCCTCCTCTCCTGGCCACCGCCCTCCCCCTCCTGGCCACCGCCTCCTCCTGGCCACCGCCCTCCTCTCCTGGCCACCGCCTCCTCTCCTGGCCACCGCCCTCCTCTCCTGGCCACCGCCCTCACTCTCCTGGCCACCGCCCTCCTCTCCTGGCCACCGCCCTCCTCTCCTGGCCACCGCCCTCCTCTCCTGGCCACCGCCCTCCTCTCCTGGCCACCGCCCTCCCTCTCCTGGCCACCGCCCTCCTCTCCTGGCCACCGCCCTCCTCTCCTGGCCACCGCCCTCCTCTCCTGGCCACCGCCTCCTCTCCTGGCCACCGCCCTCCTCTCCTAGCCACCGCCCTCCCTCTCCTGGCCACCGCCCTCCCCTCCTGGCCACCGTCCTCCTCTCCTGGCCACCGCCCTCTCATCCCCTCTCTACCCCTGGCCACCGCCCTCCTCTCCTAGCCACCGCCCTCCCTCTCCTGGCCACCGCCCTTCCTCTCCTAGCCACCGCCCTCCCTCTCCTGGCCACCGCCCTCCCTCTCCTGGCCACCGTCCTCACTCTCCTGGCCATCCACACGCCGCTCTTCTCAATCTTAAACACTTGTAAAATTTCCACTTTTCTAATGATATAATCTGGGTTAGATTTTATTTCAGAGATATTGTTAGAGTAAAGAATATGAATATATTGACCAAACAACACAAGACCAGTACTGCATTTTGATGAAAATATTTATTTAGTATTTTAGTCATTCATGCATTTTTACAGGTTTGTTTTTTATATCTGCTGACGTTGGGCTAAACTCTCTGTCCAGCCTCTCTCAAGATCAACCCATGGGTACCAAGGTTTCCCGAATCGCATCTGAAAAATGTGGTCCCCGTCTTCTACGGCCACATCCTACTCCAGGTCTACCTCTTCCTACCCCTTTCATCCCCTCTCTACCCCTCTCTACCTCTCTTCCCCTCTTCCCTTCTCATTCCCTCTCATCCCGTCTACCCCTCTCATTCCCTCTTCCCCTCTCTACCCCTCTCTACCCCTCTCATCCTCCTTCCCCTCTCTAACCCTCTTCCTCCACGGGCTCCCCCTCTCATCCTCACTCTTCCTCTCCCTCGAGCAGGCAGTTGCCCTTGTTCATTAACTTGGCCAGGTGCCTCCATGTTAAGAAATTGTGCTGGTCCTGCATGGTCAAGCTCTTTACATACATGCTTGTCAGCATTTAGAATCATGGACAGCGCCTGTCAGGTAACTAAACATACCGTTTGATTGGTCATCTGAGATGTGTGAAACTCCTCCTTTGTTAGTCAAATTCTAGTTTCACCTGACTGTTAATTGCTGTAATACATTTATCAAATGTTCCAAGGGATTCATATATGGCATGGTATTATGTTCTTGACTAATTTTGACAATTGAACAGACCATTGTGCATGTGATGACTTATAAAATGAAATGACGCTGAAACGTTTTGGAGCGAACGACCATTAGACTGAGAATCAAACAATCAGTTTAGCTCAATAAGATCTATTCACTTGGAAATTGTGCTAAATGTAGGCTACCTGTACTTAATCATTTGCAAAGAGTTACTGAGACAATGAGACATGCACTTAGACATTTGCAATTTGATGAAATGAATGAGAAATGCTATTCTGTTGTGAACAATTGCCAACTGGTTTGGAGACTTGTCTGTGTTGTTTTGAGAATGTAATTTCTGTTTCAAGAAATGAGCCAAACCAGTGGAGAAAAACTGTAATAAACACTATCAAACACTCTCGATTGAGCTTAGTTTGCACTGAATCTGAAGCGATTGAACATTTTGAATATGATCACACGGACCGCTTACAGGACGTGGGGCTTTTTTGCTGTTTTTAGTGCTTTTTGTTCCTTTAAAATGTGTTGTACTAAAGAAAAAGAAGTGCCTACGGGCTTGGAATCGACATGAGAGTCAGTAAAGGATGGCACAATTTTCATTTTTAGGTGAACTATTCCTTTTAAGTCAAGTGAAAATCTTTGCCTTGGTATCCAGGAAGCCTCTAATGGCCACTAGAGATTGAGGACCTGGCGTGAGCCGAAGTGGGAGCTAATCCATGGCTTTTACC
Organism: Gobiocypris rarus; assembly: GCA_023029165.1. Lineage (NCBI taxonomy): Eukaryota > Metazoa > Chordata > Actinopteri > Cypriniformes > Gobionidae > Gobiocypris > Gobiocypris rarus. The sequence goes on along the minus strand of CM040918.1, from coordinate 39,512,231 downwards.
AGCATGATGAGCCGGTCAATACCACCTTGAACAAGTCTGGAGAAGGTGTAATGAAGCTGGACGCTCGCAGTGTTTCGTAGCTGCGGGCTTGTTTGCTGTTGGCCTTCAGTTATCACACCAAAAAGCCTTTTTGAAGTCAAGGGGTTGTTGATATCTTATAATCGTTACGCAGGGCTAACGCTGACGTTATCGAGACCTCTCTGAAGACTGACTGTGGCTGATGCACTCGTTTCTAAGGTGACACTCATTAATTTAAGAAATTAATTTGAGCAAAGGAAATGAGGTCAAGAGAAAATGGAAATGGGTCTTTGAAAGAGGGTGAAGTGAGACGGACGGACAGAGCCAGGGTTTGGCAGCTGGTTTCTCTTCCTGGCTGGTCTGGCCGAGCTGCAGTGAGAGATGGGCGGTTAACAGGCCTCTGGCTTCACCAAAGCCTCCCGATAATCTCCAGCAAATTGAGCCTCCTGCTGCGGGACGGGATGGAAGAGGCGGCTTTGGATCAAAGTGGGACTCGATGCACTGGCCAGCCAACGAGAAAGAGCAAACGGGTCCATTTCTTTTAGAGCAAGTAACAGGTTTTCTGGGTTAGCTGGGTTTCTGTTTTTTGTTGTGTATCATATTTGATCAGACTTGTATGGCTCATATAGTGAGAATATGGGAGAGAGAGAGAAAAAAAAACACCTCAACGTTAAAAGCTGAGCAAAAATATGCAATTTGGTGCTGATGCTGATAATTATATGGACAAAAAGATATGCCATTGTAATGTAAATCAATGAGATCAGTATAGCAGATACTGACATTAAATGCATATAAATATCAATATCTGCCAATAATGCGTCTTAGTAAGATTATATTAAATGCTTAGTTTTATGATTACAACTCTGTAGTTTTAAAACGTATAATGCAATGCAACACAATGATGATCGAGAAATAATAAACCTTCATCAAAAGCCTGATGATCATATTTGATATGTCTGGATAATCAAGTAAACAGAGGTGGCCAGTAAGTGTTCATTACTTACAGCAAGTGTTCAGTTATACAGCCAATCTGTAAAGATTTCACAGCAAAAGACACGTGAAGCACGAGCTGAAGATGAACGTTTGAACACTTATAATAAAAGACTTTTACTTGCTAAAAAAGTCTAAATTATCATCCAGACGACTGAAGCGCTGGAGATGCGTGCGCCGTGCGACGGGTTTATCAGCAAAGTTTGGTCATGTAAAGGCCTTCGATCTATGCACATCGATTGATACCGTAAGCGTTATGAGAACATCTCTTTAATATCTCAAAATATATAAATATACATGGAGACTTCAGCTTCTCATTTTTTTCCTCACAGGGGACTGAGTCCGTGCGGTGGACAGCGTTCGAGTTCAAAAGATTTTAAGGAAATGACAAGGATTTCTGTCTTTTATCCACTTAAATATGAAAAATGGAAGTTGTAGGTTAATGCAGATAGCAGGAAATAGACTGTTACTTCAATTGTTGTGCTTCTTGAAAATGTCAACAAGAAGAAGAGTCAGAGCTCAAGATAAGAATCATTTCAATTACATTTAAATATATTCACCAGGATCAGTGGTTGATGAATGCTTTGGGATACAGACCTACGGTTGGTTTTTTAAACACAGATACTCAATTTGGTATTACTGGAGTTAAAGCACTTTAAATAAAAGAAAAGTGTAAAAAGTTATAGAAGTTTAGGTTTACTGTAAAGCAAATGTACTGAACTAAACATTTTATTTTATACAATATGTACACTCAAAAAAAAAAAAAAAAAATGCTGGGTAAAAACAACACAATGTTGGGTCAAATATGGACCCAGCGATTTTAACCCAGTAATAGGGTTGTCTTAAGCAAACATTTAACCCAACTGCATTGGTTAAAACAACCCAACTGCTGGGTTAGTCCATATCTGACCCAACATTGGGTTAAAACAGCCCAGCATTTTTTAGAGTATGTATGACCTCTAAATTGCTATAAATTCAAAGCCATATGTCCAACGAAGTTTTGTTCCAAATTTGAAGTTAATACCACAAAAATTGAGCTGCTTCTGTTTCCAATTTCAAGTCCAATTTCAAACCGGTTATCACAGGATGAATTTTGAATGTGTACGCTTTTGAATGATCCCTCATTTATGATGATTACTAAAATATGTGAATAAAAAAGCATGCCAAGTTAAAATGACACGCTTAAAGCATTATTGCATGTCATATATTGGATTATTTAAGCAATTACATTTTTCTTTGCACTGAAAAAAACAGTGTAGAGACAATTTTCACTCAGAAATTGCTAGTAAATTTCATGCATATTTACAAAAAATGCAAGTAACATGAATTAAAAGTACAAATAGTATTTATTTAGTAAAGCATAATCCAATAATCGTTGATTTATTTAGTAACACTTTATGATACGGGTGCACTGATATGCATAAACCATGAGTTAATGTGTGACTCATGAAGAACTAAACCATTTATTAATGATTACAGTCTATATGATTAATAAATTAAGTAATCAATACATTTTTATTAGTTAAATGTGTCATGATGTATTAATTCCCTAATAACATTAAGTGTAAATTCATTTGTTCAAAGCCATGCATTTCAGCTTCCAGTTTCCTGCTTGAATGAATCATTAGCTAACGATTTGCAACGGGGTCATTATGTTATGACTTTACTTGTTGAGGCACATGACTGTTCGAGTCATACATGAACTCATGATTATCTGTGCATTAGTTAAGCATGGATTAATGCATATTAGTGCACCCGTATTGTAAAGTGTTACCATTTATTTACAACTTTTTACAGTGTAGTCTGGGCTATGATTGGACGTTGACCAGGAGCATCTACTTTTGGTTTTGACTCAATGTAAGTTTGTTTTCTGTGCAAAGTGCAGCTGGATCTGATGAATCTGCATCAAGGATCCTCTAGTGAATAATGTGCAGCTCAGCAGTGAGGGACGCGCGGCCCTTCAGAAGAAGCTGTGCAGGGGAAGACGGAGTCAACAGGCCCAGCGAGAGCGCGACAGCCTTTGATTCGGGGTTCAGGCCCCCCTCCGTCTCGCTCCTCGCCGTGAGCCGATTGGCCCGTGCTGAGAGCGGCTCCGGTCACACTCGCTCTGTCTGCCGTGGGAGTGAGACGCCTTCTCACTGCACACTTTATCCTCATCACTCGCTACTATCTCTCCTCCCATCACTCATCTCGCTCCCTCTCCATCTATCTAATGTGTGTGTGTGTGTGTTTTCAGATGTTCGGCCTCACTGGAATAGAATAAAACAGGACGCTTGTCATTTTCTGGACTGAAAAAAAAAAAAGTGCTTCATGTGGGCTAAATAAACAGCTTTCATTGAAGTCAAAAATGCATTTATGTATGACAAAAGGAGTGTCACTAAACAGAGAAAGTAATATTTAAAGTCACTATTCTACAATTATTATGGAATATTGCAGTGCTTATTTTAAATGATTTATCATTATTGTGTGAAATTCATGTGTGATCTTGACTCAGAATAACTTAATCTCTTCTCTGATGATGAGGGCGGGGCCACCTGAGATCCACCAATAGCAAACCACAACCGTCCAATCAGTTCCCACACACACACTCAAGCCCCGCCCTACATCTGTTCTTGTTCCTGAAGCGCTTCACTCGATATATACGGCACAATAGAGAAGACAAGCATTTCCATTTCATGCTGACTTTAAGAGCCAAGTCAGGAAGAAATAGCTCCTTATGTGAAGAGGGTACAAACACTTCCCCAGTTAACGGATTACATGTGGAATTGCAAACATTTCTATATTACGAGTTTTCTGAAATGTTATGTTTAAATATTCTAATTAGGCAATATCTAATTAAATAGTAGTAACGAAAGCTTGGATAAAGACAGGTTCAAAATACATACGTTTCGTTTTGTATGAAATATTAGATATATATTAGAGAATGTTTTTTTTTGTGTTTTTTTTACAGAGGGGATTTTGGATTTTACATTTCCATTGTTTTTAAGAATAAAATGTATTATAAATGAACAAACCTTATAGATGGGAATAAAACTGTAAAGTTTGGTGTGTGTAAAGCTGCCGAAGTGGAGATTTCTGACTCAAAATCCCTCACTGGATAAATAATCTCTCCATTGATGTGTGGTTTGTTATACAAACAATATCTGGAAATCTGGAATCTGAGGGTGCAAAAACATCTAAATATTGAGAAAATCTCATTTAAAGTTGTCCAAATGAAGTCCTAAGTAATGCATATTACTACTAATAATACATTTATGATATATTTACGGTAGGACATTCACAAAATATCTTCATGAACATGATCTTAATATCCTAATGATTTTTGGCACAAAGAAAAATTGATAATTTTGACCCATGCAATGTATATTGGGCTATTGGCCCAGATACACCCGTGAGATCAGGACTGCTGTTGAGCTCCAGGGTCACATATTGTAATTGAAATGTGCAGACGCAAACACATAAAATTCAATACGATAAAGACTTAAACATGTATTTTGGATGCTTTAGTTCCACTACTCTGAAACTACACAATATGAAAAGCCAAATAGCCCTCAATCTCCAAATCCAGCAGCACATGAAAACCCCTGAAGGTCACAACCCCGTGTTCACATTTTGCACATTTTTGAGTTCTGTTCTTCTGCGACTCTATACACTCTATACGCTATCTATGTATTATATTTAAAGTCAACATAAAATCAAAACTCCATTTACCTTATCTTTATCAAAATCATTTTTCAAAAATAATACCTTGCGATGACGTTCCCTTTCATCTGACATTCTGCTTGTTCCTTCAGTTTTTCAAAATGCAATCAGTTCCAGATGGACAGATCAAACCCTGTCTCTGTAAATATCCTGTGTTATATAAGTACAATGGGAAGAGCGTTTGGTCTTGACATGCTGTTACTGTAAAGGCCACTCTCCAGCGGTACATGCTTTGTGTGGTGTTGAACAGAAACGAGCCCGCGGCACAGTCGTGTTATTTGATCAGAGGTGCTTCAGTGAAGTCGTTCTCTCACTCCTTCGGCTTGATTGAGCCTTACAAGTGCTATAGATCTCCAAACACATCCAACGGGAGCAGATATGTGATGGATACATGAGACAAAATCACAGTGGGAGGAATCGGACAACCAAAATCAAAACTCATGACATCTTTAATAATGCACACTCTAAAAAATACTGGGTTGTTTTAACCCAATGTTGGGTCAAATATGGACTAACCCAGCAGTTGGGTTGTTTTAACCCTGCGGTTTAGTTAAATATTTGCTTAAAACAACCCAATCACTGGGTTAATATCAACCCAATCACTGGGTTAAAACAACACAATCGCTGGGTTAAAACAACACAATCACTGGGTCAAAACAACACAATCGCTGGGTTAAAACAACACAATCGCTGGGTTAAAACAACACAATCACTGGGTTAAAACAACACAATCGCTGGGTTAAAACAACACAATCACTGGGTTAAAACAACACAATCACTGGGTTAAAACAACACAATCACTGGGTTAAAACAACACAATCACTGGGTTAAAACAACACAATCACTGGGTTAAAACAACACAACCGCTGGGTTAGAACAACCCAATCACTGGGTTAAAACAACACAATCACTGGGTTAAAACAACACAATCACTGGGTTAAAACAACACCATCACTGGGTTGGGTTAAAACAACACAATCACTGGGTTAAAACAACACCATCACTGGGTTAAAACAACACCATCACTGGGTTAAAACAACAAAATCACTGGGTTAAAACAACCCAATCACTGGGTTAAAACAACACCATCACTGGGTTAAAACAACCCAATCACTGGGTTAAAACAACACAATCGCTGGGTTAAAACAACACAACCACTGGGTTAAAACAACACAATCGCTGGGTTAAAACAACACAATCACTGGGTTAAAACAACACAATCACTGGGTTAAAACAACACAATCGCTGGGTTAAAACAACCACTGGGTTAAAACAACACAACCGCTGGGTTAAAACAACCACTGGGTTAAAACAACACAATCACTGGGTTAAAACAACACAATCACTGGGTTAAAACAACACAATCACTGGGTTAAAACAACACAACCGCTGGGTTAGAACAACCCAATCACTGGGTTAAAACAACACAATCACTGGGTTAAAACAACACCATCACTGGGTTGGGTTAAAACAACACAATCACTGGGTTAAAACAACACCATCACTGGGTTAAAACAACACAATCACTGGGTTAAAACAACACAATCACTGGGTTAAAACAAAACAATCACTGGGTTAAAACAACACCATCACTGGGTTAAAACAACACAATCACTGGGTTAAAACAACACAATCACTGGGTTAAAACAACCCAATCACTGGGTTAAAACAACACCATCACTGGGTTAAAACAACCCAATCACTGGGTTAAAACAACACAATCGCTGGGTTAAAACAACACAATCGCTGGGTTAAAACAACACAATCACTGGGTTAAAACAACACAATCACTGGGTTAAAACAACACAATCACTGGGTTAAAACAACCCAATTGCTGGGTTAGTCCATATTTGACCCAACATTGGGTTGATTTTTAACCAGCATATTTTAGAGTGCACTATATATTTGAAGCAATTACAATTAATGATGAGCTTTCAATCTTTGATAAGGACAAATAAGTACAATACACTCTAAAAAATGCTGGGTTGTTTTAACCCTATGTTGGGTCAAATATGGACTAACCCAGCAGTTGGATTGTTTAAACCCTGCGGTTGGGTTAAATGTTAAATGTCAGGCAGGGGCCACTTGTGCACCTAAAAATTAAAATTCCATCACAATTTACTCACCCTCATGTTTTATAAGAATAAGTTTCGCATTTGCACTCATGCTATTCTGGGTCGAAAAACAGAACTCGTGTGATATTGCACTCGTCACTCATGTTATATTGCTTATACTGTAGGCTATATCATGATGCAAATGTGGGGGCGTTTTCACACTGGTAGTTTAGTTCGAATAATTGTTAATGTGAAAGTTGTCATTTGGACCCGGGTGAGCTGAGCTCTGAATTCGAGACAAATTGTGCTCGAGCTGTGCCACGATTCAGAATGTGAAAGCAACAAGGACTCGGGTGCGCAAGAAAAGTAACCTGCGCATGCATTTTATCCGATGACGATGTATTTAGTTGATGATAGTGTTGATGAGGCAAGCTTGCACGGCCCCCTGGCCTCCCCTAGAGCCGCCACTGAACTCAACATATTCTCGATCATATTCCTGTGTCCTCTCTCTCAGTCTCTCTCGTCATTCTGAGGTAAATCTGTTCAAAAGTGTGTAACTTTAGGGAACGTCACTACCAAACTTTTTTTTTTCTGCAATAGGCAAACTTTTTTGGGTGTTATTACATAAAATATGTTTTTTATGTGTGTACAGCTGTTCAGAACTGTATTAGCTCACCATGTGCTCATGTTTCTACTTTAGTATTTTTGTCTAAATATCTACAAATCTTAAATCAAGATGCTTTTAAGTAAAATGACAAGATATTTTTTCTTGTTTTCCGGAGAGAGAAAAAAATACAAATGAAGTGCTTAAATGTTTTTTGCTTAAAACAAGCAAAATGAAGAAAAATAATCTTGTTTCTGTTTTGAAATTTTGTTTGAAATATTTTTTTCCTACTCCTTTGGCAGATCATTTTGCTTGTTTTAAGCAAAAACTCTTTTCTTCAGAACAATATCATCATTTTACTTATCTAGTACATTTTTAGATATTTAGACTAGAAACAAGACAAAAATGCTAAATAAGAAAAGCATTTTTTGCATCTTTTGCATCAAAAGTCACAGACGAAACTTCGGTCATGACTGAAGGAACACATAATAATTTTTTTTTGGGTAGACAACATTTTAACAGTTAAGAAAATAATTTGTGTTTTAGGATGTGAGTTAAAATTCTGTGATGTGATCGAAACCGAAAATGTGCAGTTGCGACCGAAACATGGGATGTTTTATCAAGAATATTCAAATGAATGAATCCTTAAAGGTGCACTATGTAACTCTTCCTTCCGCTAGAGGTCGCCTGTTCAAAATAAAGGTGTAGTTTGATGACACCAAGTTTGAGCGCAGAATCCTGGGACATGTGGTCCTCACCTCACAGCCGGTGGGGAAGAATCGGGACAGGACTCGTGTTCATGGATGTGATTATTAATGTTACTGTAGTGTGAAGCAGAGCAGGGGCGAGTGTTGAGGAGCTGAGCGAGGCCGCCGGAGCGATTGCTAATGAGATGAACGCAACACCTGCCTCGCGAGTGGCGGGACTTTTATTATGCCAAAGGCGCCGGTGCCATTTCTGCTTTTCCGGTCATGAGTATGAGGTAACGTAGCTCTGTTTACCATATTAGATACATTTGAGTGTGTTGAAAATTATGTTATGACGTTACTCATGTGTTAAGCGGCTGCTGTGACACTTGTTCCCACTGCCATAGAAATAAAGCGCTTCTGCAGAATAACACCAGAAACCGAGGGTAACGCAGATATGACAGGCCACGCACTCACACGTCCCGGTGCATTGGTTAAAAAGGCAATTTTCTCACAATTTACAAATACCTGGAAACATTTGGGGTATTGTAAATACTGAACTGGACAAAATATATAACACTAGCCCAGTGGTTACTGGATATTTTTAAATCATACATAGTGCACTTTTAACTCTTTAAATCATAAAATTTCGGACTTTTACAAAGAAAGACTGGATTCAAAATACAACATTATACAATTTGCATACATACAAAACCATACAAGACATTTTTTTCAAGATCTTTCCAACCAATTCTGTAGAATGGCCACACACACACACACACAGAATATATGGTGTTTCAAAGAATAAAAAAGTGCATTCTTGAAAATCTCTACTCGTGCGTTTCAAAGAGAGAGCATTGTGTGACTCAAGTGTGAGTGTATGATGACAGGATGTCCATTCTGGGGCAGACGATTCCTTTAATGAGTTGTCTCATGATTATTTTAGTGAGGAGATTAAAACACACCGAGCGGTTGGGTCTGAAGCCATGTTTGCCGTTGCATCACAGCCTCTGCTTCTGTGTGATAAACCAGTCTCTCGAATGCCTAAGCTCAGGCAGAGACACTTAACCAAGCCTCAGACACTGCACTGTAGCAAAGATAAGTGCTCTTTGTCCAAATGACACTCGTCCCTCTCATTACATGCTGTGAGACACAGTCTCCTCTCCGTATTGTGTCTTTCTGTCTCTGTCTACTTCCTCTCTCTCTTTTGCTCTTCCCTAGAAAGAATTTTCACTCTCTTTTGACACTTAATTTCAAGCACTTGTATTTTATGACCATCCATAGGCAGCTCGTGTGGGCCTTTAACCGTGACCGTAATGGGGGTGTTTATGTTATCGATGGCTTTTGCATGTTGTGCTCTGTACCAGAGAATGCAGACGGGAATCGGCTCGCTGAGGACAGAGCCAGTGAATCGACTCATTAATGAAATATATTGATCATCAAATTCAGCGCAACCACTAGCTGACTCCAGCGGGAGCGTCGTCTGTTTCAATCAGCATGATATGCAGCGCTTAAACAAAGGCCAATACTGCATGTAGAGTGTGATCTTATAACAACATTATGAATAATATAATGTGCTTAATACATATAGATGTTTAATCCGAATCAATTTACAGTAGGGCAATTGCAATGAGTCCCGTTGGAGCATCTGTGGGTTAAGTGGATAGCTCGAGCACACAATGGTGGTAGGACAGAAGCAGGGTCTGCATTAATGGATCACCTCTAAGTGGGATCAGACCTGCTGTTTTACAGCTAAAAGCCTTCAACAAACTCAACAAGGATGCTGGTAATTGCCCAAAATTTACCAAGGTAAGCACCAGAAGTGGCAAAGTGACTGTGCATGAGTGGAAACCAAGTGGATTTTGAATGCAAAATGCAAAATGCAAAAAAAAAGCAACACACGCACACACACACAGTCATATATAAATATAACATTATTCATTGTTAATGTTCATTCATAATTAAAAAAAGGGTTACACTTTATTTTAAGGTGTCATTGTTACAGTGTAATTATATAATTAAGTACTGAGTAATATTAATTAACTACATGTCCTTACTATAGGGTTAGGGTATGGCTAAGGGTTAGTTGCATGTAATTATGCATAATTTATCGTTATTACTATGGTACATATGCAATGCAACAAAGAAACTGTAAAATAAAGTGTTACCAAAAACAATTGTAAAAATTCACTGTTATTTTGATGTTAATATAGGGCGCTATTATACCAATCTGAGCTCACGGTCTGAAGCTCTCGGCGCAGGAGCTCTTAGAGCGTGTCCGAATCCACTTTTACTAGTTTAACGACGGGAAAAACGGTCTGTGCTCCCGGCTCATGGTCCAGAAGGGTCGTCCCTCGTCTCTTAATGAGTCATGGGTGTGTTTAACGAGCAATAAACCAATCAGAGCCTCATCTCCCTTTCCCTTTAAAAGCCAGTCGTGCTCGCACCACCCTTTTATTTTTAGTATTAAAATGTGTGTGTGTGTGTGTGTGTGTGTGTGTGTGTGTGTGTGTTTTCTGCGCGTCCCTTTGTGTGTAATAATCAGAGTGTACGTGCGTTGCCTATAGGCTCATTTCACTAACACACCCTTTAAATAACACATAAATACTGCACTATTGACTTTAGAGCAGGTGTGTGTTGGTCAATGGTTTTCAGTTCCTCACAATAGCAACGCTCAAACAATGCTCCTGAACACACACACACACACACACACACACACACACACACACACACACACACACACACACACACACACACACACACCTGGTGTTCAGACCAGACGCCCATGGGTGAACAGATGCGCCAGTGCATTTGATATTTAAACAGCGAGGAGCTGGACGTGAACATGAGAACTACATCCGGCTGAGACTGACAGAACACACTTGAGTCGAGCCTGGCGTCACATTGCACCGGGTGTGTGATAGGGTCCATACTATGTTTGTCCGAAACGCTGTAGAAAATAATATATACATTTAGTCGGTCCAATTAAGTCCTCAAACCAAACTTGCATGACCTTTTTATCAAAGTTATCAGCTATTATCAAAATGTCAAATGGTGATCACTAGCTGTCAAGTTTGGCTCTAATTTCAAGTTCACTTGTAATTTAAGATTTTTTTTCTTCACCCATGAACGCGCACCCTTCAGTCTTCCTCCACAAAAAGAAAAAAATGATGTATGATTTCCCTCTTTACTTTTAATGGAATACTTTTCATGCCTAAACCATTATTTGAGTGTGCTATGTCTCCAACTTGAACATCGGATGGAAAAGAATGACAGCATTTCCCTCAGCGTTTGTTTGCAAGGATGATCATAGCCTGAGGCGGTTAGCATTAATTAAAAAGTGCAGCAGCAAAAGCTTGGGGGGTTGAATTGGAGTTTGAGTGGATGGGAGGAGATGTGAAAAGATTTCAGACTCGTGTGAGATGCTAAATTCCTGCAGAATGACAGAACTGATGACTAATTCAGAGCTGTTTGTGCTGTTTTATGTAAGTTACTGCTAGAGTTACGTAAGTCTTTTCCATCTCAGCACAAACTTACATCTCTTTGAAGTCAAACAGGGTTAAAGGGTACACACACACACAAACACACACACACACCGACATATGCTCTCAAACACCACGAGCACCAATTCTCAGTGGCCTAAGAGGGGTAGAGATGGTTTAACTGTAACGGTTTTGATCTAACGCTCCCAAACGGGAAGAAAAGCAAATGTTTCTACAAGCAAAACTACTTGCTGATGTGTCAATACAACACACACACACACACACACACACACACACACACACACACACACACACACACACACACACACACACACACACACACACACACACACATGTTGTGTTTCCATGTTTTATGGGGACATTCCATAGGCGTAATGCATTTTATACTGTACAAACCGTATTTTCTATCCCCTACACTGCCCCTGCCCCTAAACCTACCCATCACACACACACACACACACACACACACACACACACACACACACACACACACACACACACACACACACACACACACACACACACACACACACACACACACTGCCCCTGCCTAAACCTACCCATCACAGGAGACATGCTGCATTTTTACTTTTTCAAAAACATCACTTAGTGTGATTTATAAGATGTTTTCCTCATGGGGACCAAAAAAATGTCCCCACAAGGACAAAAATTTGGATATTGCCATCTTTGTGGGGACATTTTGTCCACACACACACACACACACACACACACACACACACACACACACACACACACACACACACACACACACACACACACACACACACACACACACACACACACACACACACACACACACACACACACACACACACACACACACACACACACACACACAGTAGGGACTTGACATTGACTTCTACTGTTTTTATACAGAGCTAATGGTATGTTCTATGCTCTAACCCTCACGGATTAGGATATTATTTTGAATGTTTTACTGAGCCATTTTCTCTGGCTAGCCCCTGAATGTATGTGACCTCAGCTTTTATTCTTGTTATGGAGGCATTCGGTCCTTACAATGTAGGCAAAACCTCTCTCTCTCTCTCTCTCTCTCTCTCTCTCTCTCTCTCTCTCTCTCTCTCTCTCTCTCTCTCTCTCTCTCTCTCTCTCACACACACACTCTCAGGCGAGGAGTCTGCAGTCTCATTACGTGCGACGTGACCCCATTATTGCGCATCCCTGAAGTATCATTCAGCATTGAGTGTCATCCATCAGCCAGTCCTCTAAAACAGCCAAAAGAATTAAAGATTTTATCCAACATTCGCCATCTACACATCTTCCCCTGGACTGATCATCAATACTCCTTAACGTAAAGCTCTACAGACATCCCGTATACTCAAACACACTCCCTCTCTCTCCCGTCAGCTTTTAAACATTTGACTTTATTTTTAGCCTGATCCATATGTAGTGTGGGCGTAGAGCCGTTTACCGGGCTACGCCGAGTCCTGGTGTTTATAAATAGCCGGAGCGAGCATTATTCCCACATCATCAATCACGTTCGGGCACGAGCGAGAGACTCGAGGGTGTAGTTCTGCTGTAGTCTGGAGCTGTGAGCTGGATGGGCTAATCTGGAGGGGAACAGATGCCGGGAGCTCGAGGGATGAGGGCGAATTTTAGCTGGTGTGCAAGCTGAAATATTCAAAGTCCATATGGAGCATAAGAGGAACTATTCTCATGATTGTAGCATGAATTCATTATTTTATCAACACATTTCCAGCCCATTTCTGTTCCAAGCAGCTTCATCTATTCAGCTGAAATGTGACATTGACGCAGACACACACTTGTCTTTTTTCTATGCAGTCAGCTCACTCCTAAACACTGAGAGAGGAACACACACACACACACACACACACACACACAGAGGAATCTTTTCATCTAGTAACCATGGCAGTTGGTAGAATACAGTAGGAATCCAGCCGATAACAAAGTGCTTACATAACTATTGCATTGCCAAGCCCGACTCCTACCTTGCACACCTCTTTCCCTTTTTCTTCTGCCTCTCACTTATGTGTTCCCTTTCTATTTTTCCAGCAACATCGCTTTGTAACACTCTAATAAAATGCTGGGTTGTTTCAACCCATATTCAGGTCAAATATGGACAAACCCGGTCGTTTGGTTACATTTTTAAATGCTTTTTTTGGGGGGTTTGTCCATATTCGACCCAATTTCTGGTTTAAACAAACCAGCATTTTTTTTTTTTTTAGAGTGAACCATTCCATCATTTGCCATCGCAGCGGATTAGGTTAAGATTAGATTAACTCAGGTTAAGGCCCTTTGGTTTTCCATGCAATGAGGCTACATTTACTCCGTACCACACTGGTACTCGTTCAAACTGGAAACCATTGATTATGTATCTCCTCTTCAGAGAGAAACCAGTCCCTTCAAGTCAATACCGTCAATCTACACGTTTACCTACAACCAAAATGATTAGCGTGATATCCTTACCTCCCGCAGTTCGTGTGCCACATCTTTCAGCTCTTTGAGGATTCCTTCCAGCTGCTCGATCACCATCTTCATGTGGCTGCGGATCTGTTCTCTCTGACTGGGGGTCTCAGAGGGTTCCCGGGCTGGAGCTCCGCTCTGGGACATCCTTCACAGGCTGCTCACGGGCCGGGGTGCGGAGCGCTGAGGGCAGGGGCGAGCCGAGCCACGATCCATGTCTGGGGCCTCCGGGAGCCGCAGTGCTACTGATCCGATCTGGGGCTCGGGCCACACGGGAAGGGTTCAACATCTTAAATACGCCTGGGCAGCCGAGAGACCTCGCTGGGTCTGGGGTCAAGCCTCCTCTTGCTGTGTACGGCGGGGCATCTCGGGGCTCGGGGGACAGACGCGGATGGAGCGGAGGGTGCCGGAATCATTGAAGGTCGCTATATCCAAGAAATACACACTCCAGCTAGATCGGGTTTAGTGTGCATGTGTGGAAAGATGTTGTCTATGACGCAGAATTCTTCTTTTCCATGAAGACATGGCAAGGACTGATCCAAACGCTCATAAAATCCAATCTAGGAAGAAAAAGAAACTCCCAAAGTTGCATTTCTTTGCGTTTGTGTTTGAAGTAAAAAAAAAAGTCAAACCAAAAGATGAAATATTCCAACTTTCCTTTTCCTTGAACTGGATCTGGAAGAGACGGAGAGAGCGGGAGATGTTAGTTAAGCCACAAAGCATGAGTGCACATACATATGTTTGTCCTCGCGCATTTGTGTGTGTCTGAAACGATAAACCAAGGCAACCGACGTAGTGCTGTCAGAGCGGCCGGCACAATTATAGCTACACTTACAATAAGTGTTGTGATGATGTTTCACACGTAACCTCCCACAGGGCGTCAGTCGAAATGGTGCATCCTTTCCTCCGGGTCAGAGAAACATTTCTCACCCATTTCCTTAAATGGAGACGGATCTCAGTCTTTGATGCCCTTATAGCGCTGTGTTCTTCACAAAATCAGCAGAGCAGGTACATTCCATGTCTTTTTTTGCTCCATGAGGATTGGAAGAGAATGAAATAGGACAACTTGACCATTCAAAGCTCTGCCGCTGCCAAAATTGGCAGGAGACAATTTTTCACAACACCTGGAAAGACAGGAAGGAGAGCAATTTCTCTGTTTATCTGGTAACGTCTCTCTTCCTGTCATTTTTTTTCTCTCTCTCCCCCACTTTCTATTCTCTCAAACTGACAATCTTGATTGTCTCAAGCTTCAATTTACTACACGAAATCAATTACAGACAGCAAAGAAGAGCAGATACAAATGAACACGCTCACCAAATTGAATGGCACCAGCCCCTGTGGAAATACTCTCTCGCGCTCCTGGCGCTCGTCTCTCCGTGCTCAGTGGAAGAAAGTGTGTGCAGGTTTGCCTTTCCTCCCTCCTGAGGAGCAGCGGGAATGCAGTTTTCGGCTCGGCTGAGCTCGGATCATCCTGTCCGTTTTGTTGCCACGTCAGTCACCATCAGTTGACTGTCTCTCTCGCTTTCCCACACACAATCCCACTCTTTTATGTCTTTCTTTTGACTTGTGCGTCCAGCCACACTCGCCCACCGTCAGAGGGAGGGTTCATTCAGAGCTGTGCAGCAGCGGAGGTGGAGCGCGGGTGGAGGTGGTGGTGGATGAACGCTTGGCCCCGGCTCCTCTCGTTTGGAGCCCCCGGCAGCCCTGGCTTCTGCTTGGAATCCTGGAACTCCTCGGATGCTCTTGTTGCTGCGGCGACCACTAGCTTCCGATTCTGCCTCGCATTCCCTCTCTCCGGTGATGCTGCCGTGGAACAGACACCTCCTGTCGCCGTGACGACAGTCTCTGACTGAGGGCGGGATGCTGCCTTTGCCTCCGATTTGAAACCCTGTGGATTCACGCGCACTCTGGTCCCCCCTCTCTTTCTCTCTCTGTCCCTCCTGCCAGATGGAGAGAGTTTATGGACAGGCTTTGGCTGCTAGTGGAGACAGCTCTCTCACTGCCTCTGAAGGGGACTGGGAGGTTTAAAGAGACAGTAGCGAGCTTCACACTGTAATCTCTTCGTCTGTATATTCATAGCCCTCAATTTTATTTATGGCTGCATGTATGGCTGTTATACACCCTATTTACACTGTAGTTTAGTTTGTCATAAAAAATATTCATCATACAAAATTATTTGAGACATGATTCACTTGTTTTCCTTTTTCAAATCTGAGAGGGTTTCTGTAGTTTCGTGTTCTTTCTCCACTCACAGGCGCCAACAAATTGAGAAAATGATGCTGAGTAAAATATTCCCTTTTGTATCTTCCTCTTTGATCCCTAAAACACTTCCTCCTTCATAAACGCTGCACATCAACACAATGTGCACACTTGGCTTCAGACATGTGTGTTTTCAGAGCATTGTATTGACTTTCCTCTTATTTGAAAATCTCCCATTTTCTTTGATGACGTAACGGTCAACCTTCATGTTTGTGCATGCATTCTGATGAGACCTTTTCTTAGAGAAAGATGCACATGGAAGGTCTTTTCTTTCGGCATCCATTCGTCCATCGTGCCAGCAACGGCTAAACCGCAGAGCAAACGCTTGAAGCCTAAAGTTACACCTCACCGGCTGATATTCTCTTCAGGAAATTCAAATGTAGTTATGACGAGTTTATTATGCATTTAGATGTGGGTTAATTAAGGGGCTTTTGATCTACAGCTGTGAAGAGTGTGATGGGTGAATTCTCCGTTTCCAAAAGCAAATGTGTCCCAAAGGCAGTGTGCTCTGCGTATCTGTGAAATAAGATTATCTATAATGCTTTGGGTGCTTGAATTCGCTTATACGTAAAGCCAATGTGTGTAGCGGTGTGTGTGTGTGTGTGTGTGTGTATGTTCACATGTAGGGTCAGAGTGAATGTGTGTGTGTGTGTGTGTATGTTCGCATGTAGGGTCAGAGTGAATGTGTGTGTGTGTGTGTGTGTATGTTCGCATGCAGGGTCAGAGTGAATGTGTGTGTGTGTGTGTGTATGTTCGCATGCAGGGTCAGAGTGAATGTGTGTGTGTGTGTGTGTGTGTGTATGTTCACATGTAGGCTCAGAGTGAATATGTGTATGTTTAGCGGTGTGTGTGTGTGTGTGTATGTTCACATGTAGGGTCAGAGTGAATATGTGTATGTTTAGCGGTGTGTGTGTGTGTGTATGTTCACATGTAGGCTCAGAGTGAATATGTGTGTGTGTAGCGGTGTGTGTGTGTGTATGTTCGCATGCAGGGTCAGAGTGAATGTGTGTGTGCGTGTGTGTATGTTCACATGCAGGGTCAGAGTGAATGTGTGTGTGTGTGTGTGTGTGTGTAGGTGTGTGTATATGTTCATATGTAGGCTCAGAGTGAATGTGTGTGTGTGTGTGTGTGTGTGTGTGTGTGTGTGTGTGTGTGTGTGTGTGTGTGTATGTGTATGTTCACATGTAGGCTCAGAGTGAATATGTGTATGTTTAGCGGTGTGTGTGTGTGTGTGTGTGTGTGTGGGCATGTTTTTGTGAAATATCAGGACACAAATGTGTATAATGACATGGGTATGACATAGGTATTACAAAAAGAGGGTGAAATATGAGGACGTTCCCCATGTCCTCACTTTTCAAAATGCTTATAAATCACACAGGATGAGGTTTTTATCACAGAAAGTAAACTGCACAATCTCCTGTGATGGGTAGTGTGTGTGTGTGTGTGTGTGTGTGTGTGTGTGTGTGTGTGTGTGTGTGATGGGTAGGTTTAGGGGCAGGGGCAGTGTAGGGGGATAGAAAATACAGTTTGTACAGTATAAAATGCATTACGCCTATGGAATGTCCCCACATTTCACAAAAACAAACGTGTGTGTGTGTGTGTGTGTACGCTCATATGTAGGCTCAGAGTGAATGTGTGTGTGTATGTTCATATGTAGGCTCAGTGTGAATGTGTGTGTGTGTGTGTGTGTGTGTGTGTGTGTGTGTGTGTGTGTGTGTGTGTGTGTGTGTGTGGACTGGTAATCCCTACGGTATGGGGACAAAATGTCCCCACAAAGATGGCAATATCCAAATTTTTGTCCTTGTGGGGACATTTTTTTGGTCCCCATGAGGAAAACATCTTATAAATCACACTAAGTGATGTTTTTTGAAAAAGTAAAAATGCAGCATGTCTCCTGTGATGGGTAGGTTTAGGGGCAGTGGAGGGGGATAGAAAATACGGTTTGTACAGTATAAAATGCATTACGCCTATGGAATGTCCCCATAAAACATGGAAACACAACATGTGTGTGTGTGTGTGTGTGTGTGTACGCTCATATGTAGGCTCAGAGTGAATGTGTGTGTGTGTGTGTAGGTGGAGGATTATTCTCCTGGATCAGTGTAGTGAGTAGGTTTTGAGTAGCACACAGCAGAGAGATGTCCTTGTGCTATCCCTGCCCTGCCTTTAAAAGCCATAGATCATTTCAGACTCTCTTAAACATCTTTCCAGCCCTCCATAATTCTGTTTAGCGTAATTTGGTGTCTAATGAACATTGATAACTGAGTCTGCCGTAGCTGTTGAAGAATCATCGACACACACGAGTAGCGGGCGTCCTCCTCCAGCCGGAGTGATATTTCTCTAACGCTAAGGTCACTCTGACGGCTGGTTTTTACTAGCGGAGCTGGAGAGAGGCCAAGGAAATATCAGCCCCACTTAATATTTCTGTCCTGGATTTATTGCACCTGGCCCGATTATGGAGAAGTTTTATAGAACGCAATATTTTTCTAGCAGGGCCGCACGCTCGTGCTTTCACAGGTGTACCTCCAGAGGAAATCACTCGGGTAATGTGGTACTACAGGGAGAGAGAGAGAGAGAGAGAGAGAGAGAGAGAGAGAGAGAGAGACACTGGTGGGGGTTTATTTGACCACTTCTGTTTACACAGCATTGAACAATCATACCCCAGTTATTTGATACTTCAAGATCATGTATCTTTTTATTAGACAAGTCAGTATTTGTCTGGCTCGCTGCGCGCCGAGATACCGCAGACGTGTCTCTGTTTGTGTGTGAGGCTATGAGAAGGATTTATTTTTTCTCATAAACCAAAACTTGAGGGACCCAGCCGGTCGATAGAGGTGTTTTATCCCTTCTTTTTCAAAACAGCCACCCGTCCATCACAGCCAGAGCACGCTTCACACTGCTATTTTAAAACACATACATGTGGCATATAGAGCACACATCTGTTACTGCAGACCTGTGATTCTCCTCTCCACAAGGGGGCGCAGTGGTGTAGTGCAGTCCCTGAGACTCACACCAGAGCAACACACAGAGGACACTGGACCTGTGGCAGGGTGTGTGTGTGTGTGTGTGTGTGTGTGTGTGTGTGTGTGTGTGTGTGTGTGTGTGTGTGTGTGTGTGTGTGTGTGGGGAAGGATCCTCTGTTCATTTACAAGAAAAACAACAACAGAACAAACACATAACATATTTATATGAAATAAGACTCGAGTATCCAAACTCTTCCCACATCTGAGAAGTTTCCTATTTGGAGTTTTATTTTATTTTAATGTCACACTTGAGGTCAATAACAATAAAACAGGGTTATTAGAGTTCACTAAAACATATAAATACATAAAATCAAATGTACTGGAAATAAAATAAACACTAACTTAGATCAAATTAAAAAAATAACTTATATATATATATATATATATATATATATATATATATATATATATATATATATATATATATATATATATATATATATATATAACACTGATTTAAAGTAAGATATGAGATTATATTATTACTACATGCATACACATTTTTTATAAAGCATGGTATACTGCATGTTTTACTTTATAAAACTAAAATGAAATGCCAATAAAACCATTCCCATGACTCATATTCAATAATAATAAAGTTAAGTTGCTTGGCAATGGTAAACAACACATAGTTAGGTTAAATATGATTATGATTATTATTGTTATTTATAAAATATTAGAGTATAATATGGTAAACAACCCACAGTTATTATTTTATTTTATTTATTTGTATTTTATTGTATTACGGGTCACACTTTAAATTAGATGTCTTTATCTATGTACTTTAAATGTAAAAATTAGAAAACAATAATGGTAACACTTTATTTTACAGTGTCTGTTGCACATGTTACATGTAGTAATCACATGCAACTAACTCTAAACCAAACCTGGTTACACTTTAATTTGAGGTGTCAGTGTTACAGTGTAATTATACATTTAGGTACTAAGTAATAGTAATTAACTACATGTACTAACTGGGATCTGGTTGAGGGTTAGTTGTAATAGGGACACTGTAAAATAATTATTATTCATTAACTTTTCAAAGTTAATTTACAAAACACTAGTGTTGCTATTGAGGTGGATAGGGGTTAAGGATGGGTTTGGTGGTATGGGTTGGTTTAAGGGTTGGTTAAGCGGTAAGGGAGCGTCAGAAATGAGGGTGAATTGTCCTAAAGTGGGACACTGCCTAATGTGGGAGACCTAAGGTCTAGTGTTTGTAGGTCCCACATAAATAAATAAATGCCAGTGAAACTATGGGTTAGCCATAGCTCTAGTGTCATGTGATCAAAATCACATGACCTTTTCAAATGTCTGGTGTAGCAATCATCAAACAAGACGCACCTCATGTGAAGACCACCCAAAGTTCACTGACAGGGAGTATAAATTCATTTTAAACAAAACAAGCATGCTACTTTTTGGCCTAATGTGCTTATTAAATGTTTGTCCATCATAGTATGTATAAACTATATTTTTTTATTTGATCAAATTCCCTAGTGTCCCACTTTAGAAAATGTGGGTGTGAAAAGTGGGACAGTGTGATTGGCCTAATGTGGGACAGTACTTCTGTGTGGTGGGGCACATATGGTTATTTAGAGGTTTTTAGTGTTTCATGCAATATTAGACCTGCAGTTTACAGCATGTTCATGGATTCTGACTGAAGGTTGAATCTAGCCTTAAGTTTCTCCAAGCTGTGGGTTGTTGTTTTTTCGTAAGTTGCAAGATTTTATATTTTGCCTTCAAATAAGCCTAGACTATGCCTCATGTGGTTGTCTGTGTTTGTTGCTAAGATGAATTGGGAAACAGTCAGGAATTCAGACTCTAACGCTAACAGAACATAGGCCAATGATAATAGTTGCTTAATGTCTTTATAATAAATGCATCAAAATTATCATATTCTATTATTTGTCGGATGATGTTCAATTATCAATGTTTCATGCATCCATAACCAAGATAATTAATAAGTTAGGATTTTACTATTCTATGACTCAAGGTGATTCTTCTCAGTGTCCCACATTAGGAAGATGCAGATTGTCTCAGAAGACTTGCACTAATATGTCTCTCGTTTCTTTTATGAATCTGCATTTTCTCTTTTGAGTTGATTAGGACACATCCTGTTTTTTTTTTTAAATGGTATTGTGTGTGAATTTAATATTTTGACTACACATTGCAATATGTCACTGAACTCTGTCATAGGGCCTATCAATTCACCCACACCTGCAGGTATTGTTAAATATAAGTACAATGTAAAAACATGTATAAGTGCACTGTATCGAAGACAATATAAAGTGGGACCTTTAACTAGTAATTCCCCAGAGAGGACGCGTCCATGCATTACTGCATTATCAGAGAACCAAGAACAGCTCATCCAGTGATAAAATCACTGCAACACACATCCTCGAGTGGCTCATGGCTTTATTTTGCCTTCCCACATTTATAGACCTGAACATTTGTCCTGCTCCATTTCCTTATTCAGATGCATACATGTGCGTGTGATGGATCTCAGTCGAGTTATTTCTAGTTTCTCGGTTAAAAATGTGAGTGATGTGAAGCTTCTTTACAAACCGAGCATTTACTGCTGCCCAGTGAGAGAGAGAGAGGTCACTCAGCCCATCATGTCATTTCTTCTTCACGAATGATCCTCAAGTGCTCCTGTCTCTCTCCAGCACATCTTCTCATTGTCCTTGCAGGCCGTCCAGCCTCCCTGAGCTGGAGTCGGGCTGGTTTGCTGTTTGCCGATGGCTATGTGTGGGTGCCGCGCATCACCAATCAGCCTCGGCCTCCCCACCGGAGCTCTAACGAGCCCAAGCACCTCATTCGTCATTCAGCACGAGTCCCACCAATACGGATCATCACATTTCTCTCCCTGCCTCTCCTTGTTTAGAGCCACGCGCCTTTCAGGAAACTCAACTTTACACCGGTTATGTAATGCTTAAGAAATCGGACTGCATTTGAAATGTCAGCCGTGATGTATAGGATGTGATGTGGAGATTGACACGCAGGGTGTTTGACTGAGAAGTGCAGATTACTGCTGCCGCGCCGGCATCTTTTGATTCACTCGCAGCTCGCGCAAACATAATCAAGGCCGAGATGTCACTCAATATCATCGCTATGGAGACGAGTGCGGATGCAGTGCCATTCGAGCACTTTCCGCTTAGATAACGTCTCATTTTACCATGCTCGGCTTCAGTGAATAAAGGAAACATACTAACTTGGAGTTCTGCTTTTGACTGATGCAGTTACAGCACAGATTTCTGGATTGTGCATTTGTGCATGCATCTTTTCAGTTCCTTTTTGCTATTGAAGGAGTAGGTCCCAAAAACAATATGATACGATATATGATATGAAGGTACATTATTATTTACTCACCCGTGGAACATGAAAGAAGAAATTTTGAAGAATGTCTTGGCTGCTCTTTTCCACATAATGAAATTTAAGGTTGTCTTGGTCAAGTTCTGAAATAAAAGCATAATAAAGTTGCTTTGTACACTATTTTCCATGTCTTCACAATACGTACAATAGCTTTGTGTGACGGACATACAATTATTATTCACTGGAAATCTTTAATTAAATATGCCGCATTTAGACATCACATGACATCTCAAGGCTCTTTCAAAATATCTCACTTTTTGTATTCATGGGTTAAAAAATCCCCCACAATATTGTTATTGCCAAAAGTATTGGGACACTCCTCCAAATCCCTGAGTTCAGGTGTTCAATCCCTTCATGGCCACAGGTGTATAAATAAATGCACTAGGCATGCAGACGCTTCTACACACATTTGTGAAAGAATGGCTCGCTCTCAGGAGCTCAGTGAACTCAAGCGTGGGACGGGATAGGTTGCCACCTGTGCAATAAGGCCATTCCTGACATTTCCTCACTACTAAATATTCCACACTCAACTGTTAGTGGGATTATAACAAAGAGGAAGCGATTGGGAACAACAGCAACTCAGCCACAAAGTGAAATCCCAGAGCGGGGTCAGCGCATGCTGAGGTCACAGAAGTCACCAACTTTCTGCAGAGTCAATCGCTCCAGACCTCCAAACTCCTGTGGCCTTCAGATGAGCTCAAGAACAGTGCGGAGAGAGCTTCATGGAATGGGTTTCCATGGCCGAGCAGCTCATCCAAGCCTTACATCACCAAGAGCAATGCAAAGCGTGGGATGCAGTGGGGTAAAGCACGCCACCACTGGACTCTAGAGCAGTGAGGCGTGTTCTCTGAGTGACCAATCACGCTTCTCTGTCTGACCATCCCATGGGAGTCTGGGTTTGGCGGTTGCCAGAGAGCGGGACTTGCCTGACTGCATTGTGCCAAGTGTAAAGTTTGGTGGAGGGGATTATGGGGTGGGGTTGTTTTCAGGGGTTGTCTTGGCTTCTTAGTTCCAGTGAAAGGAACTCTTAATGCTTCACCAAGACATTTTGGACAATTTCATGCTCCCAACTTTGTGGGAACAGTTTGGGGACCCCTTCCTGTCCCAACATGACTGCGCTCCAGTGCACAAAGCGTCGCTCCATAAAGACATGGATGAGCGAGTTTGGTGTGGAGGAACTGGACTGGCCTGCACAGAGTCCTGACCTCATCCCGATAGAACACCTTTGGGATGAATTAGAGCGGAGACTGCGAGCCAGGCCTTCTCGTCCAACATCAGTGCCTGACCTCACAAATGTGCTTCTAGAAGAATTCCCATAAACACACTCCTAAACCTTGAGGAAAGCCTTCCCAGAAGAGCTGAAGCTGTTAGAGCTGCAAAGGGTGGCCGACTCCATATTAAACCCTACGGATTAAGAATGGGATGGCATTAAAGGTCATGTGTGTGTGAAGGCAGGCGTCACAACACTTTCGATAATTTATAGTGTATATATATATAGTCGCCAATTACAAAATTACAATTAAAACAAAAATATAAACTCATTGCAAATATTAATACAAACTCTTATAATAAATACATAAATACTATTGTCATGTTCCACTGAAGACAGAAAGTCAAATGGCTTAGGAGCAAATTTTTGTTGTTGTTGCATGAACTATCCCTTTAATGACCCAAGATGATGACATTCTGACCTTTCACATTTGATTTGACCCTTTTTTTAATTAACTAGTATTGGCATTTCTTTCTCATTTTCTTTATACTCATGTCTTCTTTTTTTAAATTAAATGAATGCATGTTGGCCTTGTAGTCTGCCTCGCTGAATCAATATAGAATAACATAAATGCAAAACACAAAATGTATACTTAATATCCAGAAATCAAATAAATGCATGCAGGTTGCCCGTAGAGTCCGCCTTAGCAGATCAATATAAATAGCAAAGGCAAAATGTATACCTAATATTTGGTGAACAATATCTTGTGAAAAGTTTTAGAAAAACTAAAAATAAAGTTTTACTTTCAGCTTGCAGCTGGAAATCCAATAGCAGTGTTCTAAAACAAATCAGATACCAAATTATAGAGGTTCACAGTGTTACAGAGAAAATCCTGTGTGTGAAATATCAGTGGTCACACATCACAATAGTGGTTAAGGAGGTTTATTCTGCAGTTTTGCCCCCTAGGACATTCTCGGTGATGCAGGTCTGTGCGCCAGGCTGAAGGAAGGGGAATCATCCCACTTATCACAGAGCAAAGTGCTCAGTGGGCGGCCCTTCAGCCCTTCTCCAAGCCTGTCATCGCAGCTACAGGCAGGCATCTGTTAGCTTGCAGTCAGCCAGCTCTGTCCATAGCCTTGAGCATCAGCTTAGGTGTACACACACACACACACACACACACACACACACACACATGTTGTGTTTCCATGTTTTATGGGGACATTCCATAGGCGTAATGGTTTTTATACCGTACAAACCGTATTTTCTATCCCCCTACACTGCCCCTGCCCCTAAACCTACCCATCACAGGAGACATGCTGCATTTTTACTTTTTCAAAAAACATCACTTAGTGTGATTTATAAGATGTTTTCCTCATGGGGACCAAAAAAATGTCCCCACAAGGACAAAAATTTGGATATTGCCATCTTTGTGGGGACATTTTGTCCCCATACCGTAGGGATTACCAGTCCACACACACACACACACACACACAGGAAAATCCTTCCTCGTAACAAAGCACATAATGCCCTGCTGTCGTTCCTCTTTGAAACTGAGTGCTCTATTTAGGGTGCAGTCAGAGGGTTGTGCGAGCTGCCTACAGAGGGGAAAAACAGCAAAATGCAACCACTGATCCTCACGAGAGAACAACCCATTTGTCTTACTGACCTCTGCACGCAGAAAACGCCTCGTGCACAGAAGTCAGAGGACATGAAACCTGAAATGAGGAATAATAAGCAGAGTAACCACCGAAAGGGGAAGAAGGAGTCATAGGAAGAATAACACTTTCTCTATAAATAAGTATATAGCAGATCAATCAACTGCAAAACAGAGACTTAAGATACACATGTGATGTAAAAGAACACTTGAGCATTAGACCAGGCCACCTTCTTCCATTGCTCCGTGGTCCAGTTCTGATGCTCACGTGCCACTGTTGGTGCTTTCGGCGGGGTCAGGGGTCAGCATGGGCACCCTGACTGGTCAGCGGCTATGCCGCCCCATACACAACAAACTGCGATGCTCTGTGTATTCTGACACCTTTCTATCAGAACCAGCATTAACTTCTTGAGCAGTTTGAGCTCCAGTAGCTCGTCTGTTTGATCGGACCACACGGGCCAGCCTTCGCTCCACACGTGCATCAATGAGCCTGGGCCGCCCATGACCCTGTGGCCGGTTCTCCACTGTTCCTTCCTTGGAGCACTTTTGATAGATCCTGACCACTGCAGACCGGGAACACCCCACAAGAGCTGCAGTTTTGGAGATGCTCTGACCCAGTCGTCTAGCCATCACAATTTGGCCCTTGTCAAACTCGCTCAAATCCTTACGCTTGCCCATTTTTCCTGCTTCCAACACATCAACTCTGAGGACAATATGTTCAGTTGCTGCCTAATATATCCCACCCACTAACAGGAGCCGTGATGAAGAGATCATCAGTGTTATTCAGGTCATAATGTTATGCCTGATCTGTGTATAGTAAAGTACATGCAATTTACATTATTACAGAGAGACATTATTATAGAGAAACATCTGATGGAGATTACAGAAGTGTGTCTATGAACAATCAATGCTTCACGGCCCGAGCGGAGAAGTAGGAATGGAGGAAAGTGAGAAAGAGAGACTGAGGTAATTTTACTGTCAGTGAGTTCATAGTCACTCCTGTCTACATAAGCAGTTTACATAAAAAGTTCCTCGCTTTGTCTTTAAAATGCAAAAGAGGCCCTGCAGTGGCATTTAAACCTCAGTTTTTATATCACAAGTATTTTAAAAACGTATAATAAAATATTAAAGCAATCCTATAATGTCCCTTTTTACAAGATGTAAAATAAGTCTCTGATGTGAGTGTGTATGTGAAGTTTTATCTCAAAATACCCACAGATCATTTTTATAGCATGTTAAAATTGTCGCTTTTTGGGGGTGAGCAAAAACGTGCCGTTTCTGTGTCCCTTTAAATGCAAATGAGCTGCTGATCCCGCCCCCTTTCATGAAGAGGGCGGAGCTTCAAGAGCTCAAGTTTGCAGCACTAATTACCTCTCTCTCTCACACACACACACACACACACACACTGAACATGTCAGAAACTGTTCAGCCTTTTATGATCAAACCGGAGTCGGACAATGATGGAGAGACTCCAGAAGAAGAGACAGCATGTAGAATGAGACAGGAGCTTCTGAAGGGATAGAGGAGGAGTTTATGAGTTAACCATCTTCAGTCATTGTGACGGTTCCCTGAGTTGTTTATTCCTGAGTTAGGGGTTATTGGCTGAAGGAGGGTGTGGTTCCTTTAAGATGAACTGGAGTAAACAGAACGGGGGAGCGAGTGATTGAGCGCGTGCTATTGTCTGCCGTTGGAGTGCCTGAGATCTGAGGTTATGTGGGAGTTGGAGGGAGACAACCGCCCCATCGGAGTTCACGTGGAGTTACCCTCACTGTAGTGATTTGGACTTTCCTTTTGATTATGTTTGGTTGGACTGACTACAATTGCACTTCCTACTTACACTTACATGCTTACACGCTGACTAACATTTAAACAGAACACGTGACACTTCATGTTTTATTATGTTATTTAAATAAATCATATTACTTATGCAGCGGTTTTGGCGTCTCCCTTTTGTTTGTTGCGATCTAACAACCTAGATCGTAACACATTGATTAGCATATTCTGTCATGATAATCTATAAACCGCTGGTGTGGGAACTGTTGTGAGATGAGCCAGAGAATATCTGCTGATGGGATAGTTTAGTGTAATTACAGTTATAACTGATGATGTCATCTCGCTTTATGACATGCGATTGCATTTTCGTTCTGTATCAATAAATGTGAAAGATGGACGACAGCTCGAGAGACTCGACTACAGCAACTCTTCCTCTTCTCCACATGTTCCCGGGGGCGGAGTTATGTAAATGTTAGGGTTAGTGATGTCACTAAATCGTTGTAGTCCCTCCAGCCGTTTGTTGTAGTCCTTAAAGAGAGATTTCTTTAAAAGAAAATATCTCCCTTTGCTTTGAGCGGTGTAACTTTGCAGATGTTGTTTTTGCTCAAACAGCGACACACACACTCACTACAGTTAAACCAGTCAAATCATTATCACCCACCTCTTTAACACACAAAGTTAAAGGAACTGTATGTAAGAAATGTATTTCAATTAATCATAAAATGGCCCTGATATGTCACTAGACAGTAAGAAATCATGTTAATTTCAAATACTTATATCACTGACAACAGTAGTCCGGCCAGGATAATGTCATTTTAAAAGTGAAGTTGAGCCCTTAACTGATATTGATGTTGACATGTTGTGCTTTGGCCTGAAGCTCCGCCCTCCACCGATCTACCAATCACGAAGTCAGTAGTGTTTGGGCATCCGGTTGCCAGCTCTGCTCGAGTTGCCACAGCTGCAGCTACACACTTTTTGGATAAAAAATGTCTAACTTTACGAAACCTAAAAGACCTCTCATGAAGCATAGACATAATTAACAGAAGGAAAAACCCAACTTACTGTGTAGGACTCGTCACTTGCCATTGGAAGCTCCATGTAGCAGCCTATGTTCCTGCTGGATCCTGCAGCCTATCTGCCCACCTCGAGACATGGGGAGAGGGAGAGGGAGACGCCGCTCTACACTCATTTGAAAGGGATTGCAGTACCAGTTTTGGCCACAATCCTACATACAGGTCCTTTAAGTTAAAGGAGTACTGTACTATATCTATTTTGATGTGTTGACTAAAGCACATGCAAAGCAATTTATTATAATTTCATGAGTATTATTCAATATGACATTTAAATGTAATATATTTTAAATGTACTGAATTGCAACATTATTACAAATGCATGACATACAAGAACCAATAGAAAATACATTTAAGTATAATTTAGATACCATGCTTGTCAGTACATTCAGCAGTAACTAGGCATTTTTTAAAGATGTATAGTGGGTCAGGAAAGCACTGTCAAGTTCCTATAATTGCATTTAAAATTAATGTGAACCTTCATAAAATTTTACATTCAGTTCTCAATTAAGTAGGCTATATATAAAATCCATAACGAGGACTGTTTTTAAAGGTACGCTAAAGTGTAATTATACGTTCATAAACAATGCCAGGTTAGCAGGTGCATAAAAGCACAAGCCAAGCAAATGTCTTTACCACAGCAGCTTTCAACTGAAAGATTTAACTTCAACCTTGTGCAAGATGCACAGATCAGAGATCAGCTGTAAACACATGTGAGTTGATTTGCTAAAAAAGGAAACAAAGTCAGCTCAGCTTCAAGAAAACAATACAAGCTTGATGTATTAATGGGTAAAGGCCACATATCACAGTATCTCTTTTACTTTTGAGTAAAATATGACTTTCGGCTACACTGGAAGGATACATTCATCATAAAGACAAGAAGCTTTGCACTGCATCCAGTGCTACCACAGCACCACTATTGCTTTTATGTAAGCGTTCTGATTGGTTCGACTAAAAACAAAATGATTTTAACAAAATGTGCATCCTCTAATCAGCTTAAATGGGCACCGTCGCCCGTCCGCTTTGACCTCAGCGGCGCGCCAGAGCCCAGGATGCATCGCCCGTTCACCTGCCTGGAAACTACAGCGGGATTTCCTTTCTGATATGCACCCCGTGGAGTGAATCGTGAGTGTGAGAGTGTCCCATTTCAGTCGGCAGAGCGGGTGACAGATATTCCCTCCAATTCGACGCGGCTCTTCAGATGAACCTGCCACATCGGTGCGAGCCGGCGGATGCAGAGCCGCCTCCGTGGCAGGTAGAGAGAACGCGAGGGATCCTCGCTTGGCCGGAACAATTTATCTCCTCACGCTACTCAGTCTACTCTCTTTACTTCACTTGTCCTCTCCAGTCACCCTACCCGCTTGTTTTTTTCCTATTTTTCATGATCTCCCACCTCCTTGGTTAACTTCAATCAGAGTCCCCGTAAGAGGGATTTAATTTGCATCTCACGCCTCGCTAGTGCACTCACCCGTCTTATCAGTGCGTTCTTCTGCGACATGCCACGCCACATGGGGTGAAGTATAGACCGAGACAGCGGAGTCAACGCTGCTATTTTGAGGTGAAAAGCAAAATCGCTTTCAGTCTCTCAGCAGCTCTCGCCGCTCTATCGTGATGAGGAGAAGTTTGCACACAGGCAGACAAAGAGATAGAATCGCTCAACTATTTGGAAGCGTGCAGACACTTAAATGTATCTCTTTTACAGAGCTCTCCATTAAAGAGTTGTCGTCCCTGGCTCTATCCCTCCTTCTCTCTTTTTCTCACTCTCTGGTTTGGGGCAGTCACCGCGGTCTTCTCTAACTCAGTCTGACATGAGAGAACATTAGGCCAGGAGCTGTTGATGGAGTGGTTGATTGGCCCTGTCACCTTTTATTGTGGCAGCGCAGCTGAGCCACGCCAGAGCCGAGCTGTCACCGTCGCCACACGCTTTCCCGCACCGGCCCTATGCGCTCTCACACCGCATGTGCACTTTCACCTTCGACCTCGGCCTTGCCCAACCAGTCCCTGAAGCTCACGGTCAATATGGATGACAATCAATCAACAGCTGAGGGATAAACTTGAGAGGCAAGTGCAGTCGATGTTGTGAAAATCAAAAATGTTATGCGTTGTACGCTGATTAGCATGGGTCGTTTAGCTCCTTCTGGTGGATTCTATAAAATACAATAAACCCAGATTTGTCCATTTACAGGCATTCAAAAGTAGCTGCGTAATCCAGTCCGATCTCACAGAAGAAAAAGTGAGATCTTACGAGGTGGTGATTTCGTATGAATTCACATCGGGTGAAAACTTTATGAAAAGCAGCAGCTTGGGAAGCTTGGGAACTCTTGGGAAAACCTAACTATTTTACAAGGTGGTGATTAACATCGTACAAAAACATGATTCTCATGGGATAGATTTTGTATGAATTCATATGATTACAAAAAGCAGCTGAAAAAGTGAAAAGTAGCTGTGTATTTCAGCACATTTTAGTATTTTTATAGGAATTGTGACTAGACAAATTTAATTTAAAATGTAACTATTTTAGAATTTTTTTTAAATGATGTGTATCGTAACAAACGTGTTTTTTTGTTTTGTTTTTTTTAAAGAAAAGAAGCAGGTCAAGCCCAAAACATAACCATCACTGGGGTGGAAGCATACGAATAAAATCATACAAATTAACCACCATACAAATCGTCTTTGTATATTCAAACTTTTTAACTTTTTCATTCAGTATGTAATTGTATTACAGTAGATGCTTTACTACAGCCTGATTATTTTTGAAGGTTCTTAAAAGCATGAAATTGAGTTTGGGGTAAAATTTCATTTTAGAAATGCCAGAAGAACGTATGTGTGAAAACCTTAAAGGAAAGGTTCACCAAAAATAAAGATTAGCCCATGATTTCCTCTCCCTCAAGCCATCCTAGGTGTGTATGACTTCCTTCTTTCAGACGAACACAATCAGAGTGATATTAATAAATGTCCTGGCTCTTCCAAGCGTTATAAAGGCAGTGAAGTCCATGAAAGTGCATCTATCCATCATATAACCGCTCCACACGGCTCCGGGGGTTAATAAAGACCTTCTGAAGCGAAGTGATGCGTTTGTGTAAGAAAAATATAAATTTTTAAAACCTTATAAAGTAAATTAGCTTCCATCAGATCGCCTTCCATATTCAACTTATGGAAAAAGTGTAGTGCCTCTCGCAGTTTTTTACGATTTGGCGGAAGCTAGATATTTTACTTTATAAAGTTTTAAATATGGATATTTTTCTTACAGAAATGCATCGTTTTTCTCCAGAAGGCCTTTATTAACCCCCGGAGCCATGTGGAGCGGTTATATGATAGATGGATGCACTTTTATGGATTTCAAAAAACGGAGCAACAATTCACAGCCATTATAAAGCTTGGAAGAGCCAGGACATGTATTAATATAACTCTGATTGTGTTCGTCTGAAAGAAGAATGTGAACGCAATAACGATTATAGGAGTGCAGTTCTTGTACATTTGTTCTTCTGAGTACTGAACTAAAATACTCCTTGCAATATTTATTTAGTAGCACTGCAACCGCACTCCTGAATCTACAGAGCATCAGCCCGATTACAGCATGATTGAAAGGCCTCTGAAGTCAATAAATGTCATACACTGTATCTTAAAAATTGCTGCAGCAAAATGGTTTGATATGAGGCCAATCAGAATCCATCCTGCTCGAGTTCGAGTAAAATAATGTTATGCACTGGTGTGAATGCTTATATAGTTATCTTTATAGTTATCTAACGTGGTGTGAACAGGGCTTTATGAGCTGGATATTTTTAGTGAATCAAAAACATATTGTGTAGTAAACTCCTGAAAGGCCTATGAAGTCATGTCATATACTGCATCTTCAAAAAAAAAAAAAAAAGGGCCATAGCCACCAGGGTTTCCATTAAAGGCTGGACATTGTCTGCAACAATGCTTAGGTAGGTGGGACGTGTCAAAGGAACATCCACATGGATGGCAGGACCCAAGGTTTCCCAGCAGAACATTGCCCAAAGCATCACCTCCACCGGCTCGCCTTCTTCCCATAGTGCATCCTGGGGCCATGTGTTCCCCAGGTAAGCCACGCACACACACCCGGCCATCCACGTGATGTAAAAGAACACGTGATCATCAGACCAGTCCACCTTCTTCCATTGCTCCGTGGTCCAGTTCTGATGCTCACGTGCCACTGTTGGTGCTTTCGGCGGGGTCAGGGGTCAGCATGGGCACCCTGACTGGTCAGCGGCTATGCCGCCCCATACGCAACAAACTGCGATGCTCTGTGTATTCTGACACCTTTCTATCAGAACCAGCATTAACTTCTTGAGCAGTTTGAGCTCCAGTAGCTGGTCTGTTTGATCGGACCACACGGGCCAGC
Source organism: Gobiocypris rarus (assembly GCA_023029165.1). Lineage (NCBI taxonomy): Eukaryota > Metazoa > Chordata > Actinopteri > Cypriniformes > Gobionidae > Gobiocypris > Gobiocypris rarus. The sequence goes on along the minus strand of CM040918.1, from coordinate 39,479,490 downwards.
CTTCGCTCCACACGTGCATCAATGAGCCTGGGCCGCCCATGACCCTGTGGCCGGTTCTCCACTGTTCCTGGTTTGATATGAGGCCAAACAGAATCCATCCTGCTCGAGCTCAAGCATTTAAAGCAACACACAACACACGTTGGGCGTCAGAACTTTGTATGTTGGTGGGACAAGACTCAATCACTTTTCAAGACCAATGATATTGGACCCACTTTCTAATTCAGTTATCTTTATAGTTTTCAAACTTGGCCTTTTCAACAAGCCTTTATGAGCTGGATCGTTTCAGTGAATCAAAAACATATTGAGTAGGACAATCCTGAAAGTATGACTTTTATGAGCGGATTCATTTTAGGGGATTAACAACATAGTCAAATTGCATTTCAAATCACCCCTACAGACCTAGTTTTGCATCCATGCCAAAGGATGAAAGAAAAACATAGCTGATCGACAAGAGGATAATGGCCAGTTTGATTTCCAGCACTTGTCAAAGGAGATACAGTGCACGAATGCTAATGATTTGTACAGGTGAATCATACGTAAACCCAGCTTTGGAATGACATGCTGGTTAATGGAAGTGATGTCTTTGTTGGCTTGAATTTCTCTCTCATACCTCTCAGCGCAAAATAAATGGAGCTGTCCTTTTAGCTCTGGGTCAACTACCCGTCCATCTCAGGCATTCGCTTTCACTCTCATCCCGTCTCTTCTCCTTTCTATGATCCTGTCCTCCACCGTGCCTGTGTCCTTTTCATTTTAGCCTTATTATATGGCTCGCGATGGGCACTGACGGAGTAGCTTTGCCATTATATGAAAATATGACCCCATCTTGCCAGGGGTCAGTGCCAATAAACAGGAGACACGGAGGTGGAGCCACTAAGCTGGAGATTTGATCTTCCGTCTGCACTTTGGACCCGTGTCGGGGGTCACACTCTCGCTCTCGTGACTCCTACGGTAATGGGTACCATCTCCCTATCTCTCTCTCTCTCTCTCCTTATCTCTTTCCCCATCCCTCTTTCTCACTTTCCCTTCTTCAGCTGGATGTATTGATGTTGACCTTTTGCTGAAATTAAGCTTGCCAATCCCCAGGCAGCCTGGGCAAAGTTTAAACCAATTAAAGATAACTTCACCAATCAGCAGCTCAAGAAAGAGTGATTCTGCCCTGTCAGGGGCATTACGATAATTTGTTCTGTGTCACGGACGGGCAAGAGGAGGTGAAGTGGGTGAAAATGTCTAAGCGCTAATGCCACTGTTTTCCAGCATTAGGGCGAAAGCGGGCTCAGGTTTATCGCCGCCACGTCCTGCGAATTACATAATGACAGCACCTAATGTACATCAGGATTTCTGTGACATCTAATGGATCGTGCATGATTATGCCCTTAAGAGGGATAGTCTAACAGGCCGTGATTAAAGCTCCATTCAGATGTGCTTTAGTGAAGCATGTGATTATGAAGTTGTCACCCTGGGCTTTCACGGATGAGTTAAACACGGACACTCATGAAAGCAAATGTTTCTTTAATGTAGCCTGTATGAACAATTCATTTTGGCCTGATGTAAACGTGAATGCTCTTTATTTATATGTGTAAATAGAGACACTGTAAAACAAAGTGAAACCTCTACATTGGGGATGTTTTCGTCAATCTTTAATAGCAGAATATAATGCATCAAATCCTCTATGGAAACTCCTAGTTCGCAAATCACAAATACAGCGTGAGGTTTTTTCAAGTGGTTTTGCATGGCATAAAATGAGTGCATGTGCAGTTTCATATTTTTTCTCTCTTGTATTCACTTCCTGATGCCGCTTTTTTAGCGCCAGTGTAACAAAATTAAGAGTAAATGCTGCACATTAGCCGTGTAACTGATGCGTTACATGTGCATTTTATCATTCTTGTTTTGCCACAGAGAATTGTGGGAAATAAAGTTTTGTTTTGTAAGCCATCTAAATGAGCTGTATTTATAATTTTTTCTTCATCAACAGATATCATTTATGCATTTTGCACACACTTTTATCCAAAACATCTTACATTGCATTCAAGTTGTGTATTATGGTTTGCACAAAAATATGAATCAGCACAACTGATCATAAATGTTTCTTGATCAGCAAATCATCATACTAGATTGATTTCTGAAGGATCATGTGACACTGAAGACTGGAGTAATGATGATAAATTCAGCTTTGATCACATGAATAAATTATAATTACTATACACAGATCAGGCATAACATTATGACCTGAATAAAACTGATGATCTCTTCATCACGGCTCCTGTTAGTGGGTGGGATATATTAGGCAGCAAGTGAACATTTTGTCCTCAGAGTTGATGTTAGAAGCAGGAAAAATGGGCAAGCGTAAGGATTTGGCCAGATTGTGATGGCTAGACGACTGGGTCAGAGCATCTCCAAAACTGCAGCTCTTGTGGGGTGTTCCCGGTCTGCAGTGGTCAGGATCTATCAAAAGTGCTCCAAGGAAGGAACAGTGGAGAACCGGCCACAGGGTCATGGGCGGCTCAGGCTCATTGATGCACGTGTGGAGCGAAGGCTGGCCCGTGTGGTCCGATCAAACAGACGAGATACTGGAGCTCAAACTGCTCAAGAAGTTAATGCTGGTTCTGATAGAAAGGGGTCAGAATACACAGAGCATCGCAGTTTGGGTGCCCATGCTGACCCTGAAGCACCAACAGTGGCACGTGAGCATCAGAACTGGACCACGGAGCAATGGAAGAAGGTGGCCTGGTCTGATGATCACGTGTTCTTCTACATCACGTGGATGGCCGGGTGTGTGTGCGTGGCTTACCTGGGGAACACATGGCCCCAGGATGCACTCCTAGGTGAAAAAGACGTACTATTAAATGTATTAAAAATGCATTATACAATATTTGTATTGTACTAAAAACATACTCAAGTACATTTTTAATGCATTTAATGTTTTCATTTTACATGGGTTTCACATGTGATCACATTGTAATATTCATTTCACATTCCAATGGGTTTGTGAAAACGTGTTTCATATGTTTAAAAGTTCAAAAAGCACACATTTCCCATGTGCAAAACATGTTTCACATGTGCTTTTAACATTTAACATACCACTACATTTGTTTTTGCACATGTGAAGTTTGTGGTTTTTCTACAAGGGGACTAACACAATATTTGAAAGGTGGTCATAATGTTATGCCTGATCGGTTTATATTCACACAGTGATCCGTTATTTTGACTTCCTTCAAAAACACACAAAAAAACCAGTAGTGTGTATATTAATTCCCGAGCCAAAAATATCATAAACAACAAATCATAAAAATTACGAACAAATCAAAATGTCTTTCACTGTCCCTGTGTTTTTAATCAAGCAGAACGTCAGACCACAGTCCATAATGAGAATAAAACCATACTTAAATATTCATCGGGTCTAAAGCCTGAAGCTTTCATGCCATGCCGGCTAAGTGAATGATTTCTCCACACTATATATCAAAGGGGATATCCTTTGGCTCCTCGTTCTGAGGAGGCGCTGCGCTTATATTCAAACCTTTTCTTAAGGTGAATCTCTGATTTGTTTACAAGCTCCTTGTAAAAAATTGATCCATCTCTCAGAGAGTGAATGTGCTGGGCTTACGGCATCCACTCAGTATGCGTCATACAGGGTATCTCTGGCCACCTATCGACAGCTTTTATACCCAGTGTCACCTTGGAGATTAATTCAACCTCTCAGAGAGGAAAACCTGAATGCCATTATCTCTCCTGGGAATAGACATGTACTGTATGTCAAAATCCCTCTCTCCTCATGATTATTAGAGAGAGAGGGAGGGTTGGCGGCATGCAAGCTGAGGTCTGAAAATATAATTGTTCTCAATGGCATTGATAAAAGGGACGAGACACAGGCCTAATGTCAATCAAAATATAATCTCCTAAATATTTGTTTCATCTCACCTTGTCATCCATTTTAATGCCTGGCTTATTCTCGCTCTCTTTCCTCCTCCATAAATGTGTCACATGGTTTTCTTTGCTGACTCATGCATGACTGTTGTCTCATTTCTGTAAGGATAGATCACCACAGTTAAACAATGCTCGATTTTCCCTGTAATTCTTTTCTTTCATGGCTGCTGCTCTTTTCTGTGTCTAATCTTCCAGGCATCTGTGTTCACTGTGTTATGATGCTGATATTCACTGGAATAGATCTTATTGCTATTTTTCATTTATTGTGAATTCTGCTTTTAAACGTCCAAATCATTTGGACACATATAGAAATCAATACATCCACAGCTTATTTTATAATTGTTTGACATTTGAATATAGCTGTTTACAGACTGACTACAGACAAGTCGAGCTCGTCTTCAGTGATGATTACAGGACACTATCAAAAATAATTAAAAGATGATGAAAAAATGTATATAGCCTATATGCTTCTGATTGGCCATTGCGTTCACACACTCAACAAACATGTCTGTGATTGGCTACAATGCTCAAGCGATGCAAAAGCAAGTTGCGGTCATGCATTTTTCACAACATTACTATGAACTAGGGTTGTCTCTGTGCCAGATTTCAGTAGTCGGTATCAGGGCTTGGCATGAACTATTTTCCTCACTGGCCACTGTGGCTAATGGTTTTCCAAAGTTACTAGCCACTCAGCATTTTCACTGGCCACAATTTTTGATATTTGTAATATTATCTAATTTTGACAACACTACATTTCATCATTTCATTGCCTTTTTCAAAGACTACAATTGAAAAAAAGTATATATTATATTTAAAATTCAATGGGTGTTGGCAGGTGTTAATGTCAAGCCCTGGTCAGTACCAATACCAGTAAAATTGCATGGTTCTCAGTTCTCAGTGTCAGTACCAGAGCATAAACGATTGAATGAAAGGGACACGCCGACTCTTTGTGACTTTATCTTATTCACTGTATCCCCAGAGTTAGATAAGTCCATCCACACCATTCTCATCTCCGTGCAATAACTCTGACTGACGCTCCCATCGCTAGCCTAGCTTAGCACAAAGACTGGAGGTAAACGGCTCCATCTAAAAATCCAGGAGTTTTGCTGCCGTACCGTGGGTGCAGCGGCTCAGTGATATTACGCTGCGCCTGGAAATAGGCTAACTTCCGTCATCATAACCAACGTGACAGCCTGTTAGTGCTTGCACAGAGAGCGCGCTGGGGACACGGTACGGCAGCAGTTCCTTGATTATCACACTGGAATGAGAGTATAGTTCCTAGCCATATCGGCCTAGAAAATCACAACTGTTCATTTTCCGTCGGTCTTAATACCAGATGCAACTACACACATCACAACATGCAAATAGGAAAATGTTGGTGTTATTTTGTCTCTTATTGAGACGTAGGCTAGATGGAGCCGTTTACCTTCAGTCTTTGTGCTAAGCTAGGCTAGCGGTGGGAGCGTCACACAGAGTTAATGGTGGGTATGGACTTATCTAACTCTGAGGGATACGGTGAATAAGATAAAGTCGGTGTGTTCCTTTAAGTACTTTAAAAAATGTTGTCCTGTTTTGTCTCCTCTGTTGGTTATCACTGCAGTTTCTGATTCTATTGCACATTTAAATATGGTTGTCAATCCGGAAACCTTGAAGTGTACTTAGCTAACAGCAGGGAATATTAAACTTGTATTCAGATTGTGAACAGAAAGCATGAGAAAAGGCTGTTGATCTGTAAAGCACAAGCTCACTGAATTCTGTAGAGCCCTGTAGAGAGAAAATATAATATGCGCACAATTTACTATTTCATTCCCTCGATCTGCCTAATCGTGCACACTATACTATTTCGTTCCTTTGATTTGCAAAACCATGTGCATAATTTAGCGTACCATTTTATTCCTGCATGTCGTGTGCGGGGCTCTGTAAAATGTTGCACTCTTGTGAAAACTCAGGTTGTAATAATTGTATCTTATTTACTCTTTGCTGGTTATAATGAAAGAACAAAACAAAACCGTGTGCATTTCCAGCAGTGTTAAGCAGATTCCGGATTCTAACTTACTGACTAGCACCTGATTGGCCACTGCGTTCAAGCGCTCAACAGATATGATTGTGATTGGCTACATTGCTCAACGCCTGTAAAAACATGCTGTAAATAGAAACCTTTGATGCTCACAGACCAAACAATCAGGAATGAGAGCGTTTGAGAGCAGCGTCTATCAGCGGGTACAGATTATCCTGATTCAATCAACTTTATTTATAGTACCGACTGGTACGTTTGACGACCCTACTATGAACTAAAATATTATTTACTGAATTCTGTCACTGTTTTCTTAACCTGTACCCCCAAACATCATCTTCGCAGCCGGCGTTTGAGCGATACAGGTCTCTGTTGACTTTGAGGAGGACAGCAGTAAGCCCAGCGCTCTGTGGAATTATATATTATTTGTTCCTTCCATGCGTTATTAATGGTGATTCTCCCTGGCCCTGCCGCTGCCGGATTAACTTGTCTGCAATGAACCTTGCGACGCAGTCAACACCACACATCAATCCACACACCGCATCTGTGTAAACACACACACACACAGGCATCAATCCAAGGTTAGAAGAGAGGTGACATCAGATGGAGAGTTGGATGGATAGGTAAAGAAGCATTGGCAGACGAGTGCGTCTACTCGCTGTGGTCTTATTTTGACCTGACGGAAAGTGAGGGATAGAAAGAGGGAGCTTCTGAACTGGACTAGCTGTGATGGAACTCAAGTACCAGAAAGAAAACACTGTAGCTCTTTTCCACTTCAATAAGCACTGGCTTCCTCTGGCACAACTATGTATTTACGTGTCTTTTCCAGGACATTCTCTCAGCAGTGCTTCAGGTGAAAGGGTTTGGATTGATGGGCTGGACTGGTAGAAAACATTTCTAGAATACTTGGAGAAAGCTAGGCATTTACATTTATCTCAAACATTTTGTCATACCTGATTTCAAATATGCCATTTGTTTATTCGGTCCACCTGTTGAATTGAGTCTGACTAGGACCCCAGGGGTAGCCATTGGTAATGCCTGCAGATCAATCAAAAACATATACAAATAAATATATGGCTGCAAGAACTAATCGATTAATGAAAACAATCATCAAATATATTTGATCATCAATTAATCATATCTATGTGCTGTGCACGGAAAACATCCACCAGTTACCAGCAGTGAAAACACATTTCTATGGACACAACACATTTGGAAAACAGAGCTGCTGCGGGAAAAATGCACGATCCAAGTTGTCCTAAACATAAAAATGCATTAAGCAAAAGCATATAGCGTGACTTATTGTCATGTGCTTTGATGGATGCATGTGTTTAACGCCTTTGAGATGTGTTTTCCTCATCGCGTAACTTGCATTTCATTACTTAAATATGTTTGAAAATCACATGAGTATTTATATTTTGTTGTATGAATATCTGAACAGACAAAAGAAAGAAAATAGCCTCTGCTTTTAAACAGAACAACCTTTTAATTCTAGCTTTATGCAATCTTTTGTGGGTACACTTGAATGTGGGTAAGTTGCATCCTTCCCTCGGGTCATTTTGACCTGAATTTTTATTAAATTTTATAATTGAGTGTTCATCGGAGTGGTCCAAGACCCTAGAGGACTTTTGTCATGCTTGAATCACAAACACACACACACAAACACACACACACACACACACACACACACACACACACACACACACACACACACACACACACACACACACACACACATGTTGTGTTTCCATGTTTTGTGGGGACATTCCATAGGTAATGCATTTTATACTGTACAAACCGTATTTTCTATCCCCTACACTGCCCCTAAACCTACCCATACACACACACACACACACACACACACACACACACACACACACACACACACACACACACACACACACACACACACACACACACACACACACACACTACCCATCACAGGAGACATGCTGCATTTTTACATTTTCAAAAAACATCACTTATTGTGATTTATAAGATGTTTTCCTCATGGGGACCAAAAAAATGTCCCCACAAGGACAAAAATTTGGATATTGCCATCTTTGTGGGGACATTTTGTCCCCATAACGTAGGATTACCAGTCCACACACACACACACACACACACACACACACACACACACACACACATGTTGTGTTTCCATGTTTTATGGGGACATTCCATAGGCGTAATGCATTTTATACTGTACAAACCGTATTTTCTATCCCCCTACACTGCCCCTGCCCCTAAACCTACCCATCACACACACACACACTACCCATCACAGGAGACATGCTGCATTTTTACTTTTTCAAAAAAAATCACTTAGTGTGATTTATAAGATGTTTTCCTCATGGGGACCAAAAAAATGTCCCCACAAGGACAAAAATTTGGATATTGCCATCTTTGTGGGGACATTTTGTCCCCATACCGTAGGGATTACCAGTCCACACACACACACACACACACACACACACACACACACACACACACACACAATGCATTTGAGGAGTTTTGTGGTTGAAATGTAAGGATTTGTTACAAACTGTGAGGGAGGGAACATTTTAAGCAAACGGCTGAGAAAATTGCAGTTTTGTCTGGATCGGATTTAGATTCATAGATTGGGCAGATCATGTCTATAAACACCCCTAAAGCTTAACAGTCGACATTTCATTCGGTAACATTAGCCAATTTTGATTTGCATGCTGTTATTTTACATGTGCATAAGCAATGCTTCTATCACTTGTTTCTGCTTCTATGTTCGCCTGTTTTTGCACTCAGAGACGCTGTCCTCTTTCAGAAGATGTGTAATAGTGTCCCCTACCGTATATCACTGAAAACATTGATTTACAGAAAATTCCGTTAATTGTGGGGAAAGAGATAAAAAGCCCTTCAAAGTATGGTAAATATACTAACATACAATTTTGCAAACTAATGCATTTCACACACGGCCACTTTCCAAAGGCCGTCAATGGAGAAATATGCTTTTTGTAGGCAGATGGTTTAGTTGCCACATCTTCCAGTGGAGGCTAGCAGGGCTGCGCTAACCAGCTAAACCTTACACCCTTCGGGTAGAGATCCGTTCATCATGTAGATGCCACAGCTAGAGGAGTAACTAACAGGGCCACGTGTGTCCGTGTCCACAAGGCTTCTACGGAACAGATTGTAGCAGTTTCTGTCATCCCACGACTTATGAAACTCTAACCTTGTGCCAGTATAATTAGCCCTCGGGTTCCTTTGGAGGCCGAACAGACTCTTCCCGTTGATGATGTGTCAAAGTTTTACTGTAACAAGTTTCTGGTCGCTGGCCATTCGGATACTGCATTATTGATGTTACGGCCTCATTCGAGACAGAAAATAGCACTTTCCAAGCACAGAGAGCAAAACGCAGCATTTCGAACACTCACATTCTCTCTCTCACACACACGGCACAGATATAAGAGCCCGGAGGCTCATGGGGAAGCAGAAAGCCATGTGCCGGTGTAATGCTGACAGAAAACCACGGCGGCACATTTGATCTGGCCCCTTTCAAAGTGTTATAGAGTCTCTTTTATGCCCATGAAATGTCCATTTCCGCTCTGCATTTGGCTTCTGTCCTGCATCCTCCTCCAGGGGTCTGTTTCTTTGAGTCCATATTCTGACTTCCAGTGCTCAAATCGATTGCATTCCCGCTCCCCTCCGCGACAGTGCCGAATAACCAGACTCAGTATCGCTCTCTCTTTCTCTCCTCACCTGAGCTCTAATCACAGCTGGTGTTGATCCTGTACCGGCAATGGGTGAATGGACAAACAGCTCTGAATGCTAATGGGATTCTCAGCCGCATTATGAAAGTAGTTTGTACCGATTGTTTGTTTGAGTGTGTTTCAAGAGCACACATGCATATATATTCAGCTGAGAAGGCCTGTTTACATTTAACTAAGTGTGTGCTCGTTGGGATGTGCGTTTACTCTGTCCTGGGTTCAAGGGAGGGCAAAATACTGAGTTTTTTAAGCCCTGGATCTGTTTGATTGGTAATTGGTCCAGACCCAAACTGCTATAGCGGAAACATTCCTCTTACAAGGTTTACAAGGTCAAATGGAAGAAACTAATTATATAATAAAACCACATTTTCTACATTTGAATTTCTCAACGACTATGACACAAAATCACACAAATATGAACAGGTGTTGATTTGAAAGCATGTTATCTTCCTACCAACGTCATTTTCTGATCCTTCTTTGTAACACTTAAACTTAGGAAAGCAATTTCTAAGTATATAAACCACACATAAGCTTGTTCCATCTTAAATGACAAGGACATATACTGATCAGGCATAACATTATGACCACTGACAGGTGAAGTGAATAACACTGATGATCTCTTCATCACGGCTCCTGTTAGTGGGTGGGATATATTAGGCAGCAAGTGAACATTTCATCCTCAAAGTTGATGTGATAAAAGCAGAAAAATGGGCAAGCGTAAGGATTTGAGCGAGTTTGATAAGGGCCAGATTGTGATGGCTAGACGACTGGGTCAGAGCATCTCCAAAACTGCAGCTCTTGTGGGGTGTTCCCGGTCTGCAGTGGTCAGGATCTATCAAAAGTGCTCCAAGGAAGGAACAGTGGAGAACCGGCCACAGGGTCATGGGCGGCCCAGGCTCATTGATGCACGTGTGGAGCGAAGGCTGGCCCGTGTGGTCCGATCAAACAGACGAGCTACTGGAGCTCAAATTGCCCTTGGGTCCTGCCATCCATGTGGATGTTCCTTTGACACGTCCCACCTACCTAAGCATTGCTGAGACCATGTACAGCCTTTCATGGAAACGGTATTCCCTGGTGGCTGTGGCTCTTCCAGCAGGATAATGCTCCTGACACAAAGCACAAATGCTTCAGGAATGGTTTGAGGAGCACAACAACGAGTTTGAGGCGTTGACTTGGCCTCCAAATTCCCCAGATCTCAATCCAATCGAGCATCTGTGGGATGTGCCGAACAAACAAGTCCGATCCATGGAGACCCCACCTCACAACTTACAGGACTCAAAGGATCTGCTGCTAACATCTGGTAGCCTGCAACTATTACCATAAGGAGCTTCTACCCACATTTGTGTTATTGATATTAATTCATGTATTTAGGATGATATGGGGATGTTAAATAGAATCAGTTCAGTTCATGTTTTGTTCTCATCCATTAGTGTCAGTGTAGTCAAATCAATAATATTACTCTCTAAAAATGCTGGGTGGTTTTAACCCAAATTTGGGTCGAAACCATAGACTGTAAAAAAAAACAATGGCCGTAGTGTCCGTGACATCACCCGTAGGTTTCTGAAGAGCATTTTTGAAGCCTAAAGTCGGCCGTTGTCATCTTGAATAACTTAAGATGTGCAAAGAGGCGGGACGTGGGCGGAGCTAAGCTGCCTGGTTGCTGAAACCACGCCCACCTAGCTCGACCATAGTGGCAATCCACCTGTCACTCAAGTGACCACGCCCTTAATTAGGCAGAACTTTAAGGCTTAATATAATTTAAATGGATGAGTATAAAAATAATTCACCCCTCTCACAGTCGTCATTAAGGGCAAAATTAGCTATAGAGACCAAAAACACTCTTTGTACCAGACTGTAAACATGTTTCTTTCTTCTGTAAAATTGGGCATTTTAACATGGAGGAGATACAGATTCTGCTCCCTTTGGAGGCTGTCTCTAGTGGCCAGTCCATGAATTGCAGTTTAATTCACTTCCGTGTTGGATTCAAGAGAGACTTGGTTGAAACAGCATTTTTTTTAGAGTGTACTGAATATTAAATAGACTAAGTGATGCTCAACCTTGGCAAGCACCCTTGATAAATAAACTTCTTTCTTCAGAGCGAAGCATGTGCTCTAGGGCAGATGAAACTGAACGGGCTGTGAGTGAAGAGGGACATTGGGACACTCAGATGTACCTGTCTGGCAAAGCGAGTGACAGGAAGCATTTAGCTATTTGGCTAACTCATGTGTTCTGTCTGCAGGCCAGGTTCTCCTGAGAGCGCACAGAGGCAGTCCTATTCTGGTTATCAGTCAATTGATTTCATGCTTTGCACAAATAACTAGTGTCTTCGAACAGTTTAATCCCCTTCGACCAAGAACACCCCCAGAAGTAATTAGATGGAACAACCCGACTATTCCGCAATTATCTCATCAGTTTAGTCTGGACATGTGCGTGTGCATGTGTGTGTGTGTGTGTGTGTGTGTGTGTGTGTGTGTGTGCTGTCAGCCATTTAAGTGATGATCCACACCAGGGACTCCTTTCCCTTCTCTCAATGCTGAGGACATGTGATTCTTCTTCTGTCTATCAATCTCTGAGCCTTTCAATACCTGTAATAAAATCACCCGGTCTCTTTCTAAAGGTCCTCACTCAAACATGGGCTCTGTGCTTGAATTTTTCCTTCTCTCTCTCTCTCTCTCTCTCTCTCTCTCTCTCTCTCTCTCTCTCTCTCTCTCTCTCTCTCTCTCTCTCTCTCTCTCTCCTCCCCCTCTCTCTATCCTCTCTCTCTCTCTCCACCTCTCTATCCTCTCTTTCTCTCTCTCCCCCACCCCCCTCTCTCTATCCTCTCTCTCTCTCTCCCCCTCTCTATCCTCTCTCTCTCTCTCTCTCCCGGTCAGGCCTCCGGGGTCCTCGGCCTCAGTAATGTGTGGAATAAGATGGCTGTGGTGGAAGCTGGAGAGGTTTAGAGTAATTAGTTCACGGACTGGAGAGAAACTCACCAGGGACCCACAGGAAGTCAGCACAATCAAGATTTCACTGCAACACTTTTGCCAGCAAAACTCGTTCCTGTGCGGGCAGGGCGTACGCACGAGTACTGTATGATCAGCATTAGGGGACGCTACTTTTAAAAGTGTATTACTGGAAGTTGTGTTTTTGTTACTTTTTAGCTTAGACTGGAATTTAGGTAGGAATTACATGATCAATAAGTTATGACAACATATGCTTTTACATTGCTTTAACTATTTATTTTTTATTTTTTATAAATTATACATTTTGAAAGTTGAAAAGACTTAAAAATCCAAGTTGATTGTACTTAAAAATTTAAGGCAGCAAATACAAAGGTATTTAATTATAAGTACATAATTATATGATTATATTTATGAATTGAAAAGTTATGCAGGTATGCTAACACTTTACAATTACTGCATGCAATGAATCATTAGTTAGGCATTAGTAAATAGTTAATTCATCATTTGTAAAGCATTAACGAGCATTTTATAAATGCAGCTATACTTACTTTATTCTATAAGCCTATATATATATATATATATATATACATAAATAGTTCACTGACAACTACAAAATGTTTTATAGCTAAATTTATCATGAATTTCAGTATGAATACAATGAATAAAGCATGTATTAACACATCAAGTAACTATTCCTATGTGTCTAAATAATAAGATGTATAAATGTACATTTAAATAATGTATTAATCATTTCTAAATTATCGTATGACAACTCCTAATAACTGGTTTGATAAATGTATTTAGATGATAAATTGATCATTAATAATGGATGCAAATACAACTATTAAAAACAGCATAGATATGTTTATAAATCAAGAATAAAGCATTTACAGCTGTATTTATAAACTGCTTTTTAATGTCTATTAATGCTTTATAAATGATTCATATTGTAGAGTTATTATAAAGTGTTATCAATAATATTAACAGATACAACTTTTGATTTTAACAATGCATCAGATGAAATGAACATATGAATTGACCAAAAATGTGTCTATGCATGTTCATTATGGCAATATATCAGCGTAAATAATCTCGGACGTCAAAACGCTGTGATTAAGTTTGCAACCTCATGGTCACTTTTAGTCTTTTTAGATTCTCCGTCAGCGTTCTCTTTGGTCTAATGTCCTCTGTCATGATGAAATATTTGTTATTGAAATATTTGGTTCCACAAAACAAGACCACACACACCTGTTTTATTTTCTGCTCTGAGAATAAAAGCACCATCGACACACATGCATACAAAACAGATGTGAGACCTTCTCATTCAATCATTCATGCTCCTTCTTCATTTTTTCCTGTTTCAATGACTGCTTTTAATGCCAGTCTTTGTTTGTTCCTTTAGTCTCCACACAATACCCGTCATGCATCACCATTTACCTCAACAGACTTCATATCCTTCAGATTAACAGAATGATTAGTTGCCTCGAAGTCGGGCCGATACTGTTTACTCCCCCCGTTATATTAAAAACTAGAAAGCATGAAATGAATGGAGAGACCAAGGGCAGATCAATCAGCGCTGAATAAAACAGTTCCTAAAGCATCTGGGCCTTAAATGATTGAAAGCAGGAAAATAATTCATCACAGGCCAGCAGCCTTGAGCTCTTTAGGGCATGGAAATGAGCCTGGAGTATCTCCGACCTAAACAAGCCTCGTGGTGGAACCGCAAGACGGAATAAAAGAATAGAGGCTAGCGCCATATTTAATTTCTGACAGGACTGAGACCGAGGCTGTGAGGGATAGAAATAGAATAACGTGCGTTCACTGGATTGTACTCAATCCGATTGTTCAGTAGTCGAAGCTTTCAGTAGACAAAAACTCTTAAAAGTGTTGTGTTGTGAAAATGAGGATGTTTAAACAGTGCAGGCCATTGTAAAGACTACGTCTATCCCTCACAGTTTCTTTTCGTCTCTGTTAAATATGGCGTCTAATTAGAATAAGGTCTATAGAGTAATAATAATAATATGACAATAAATATTAGCTTGGCAATAGAATGTTGCAGGGATGATGTGAGAACCCGGAAGACTAATTCCCTTAAGATTTTCCAGCAGGGTTTTTATAATGGAGGATTTTTAGGGAATTGTATGAATAAAATAAAGCTTGTGGTAAACATAACTTGATGATACTTTGGCATTTTGTTTTACAACGTAAACGGCACACTCTCACACCCCAAACTGTCTTATCTAGTTAATTATTAGAAACATACACTACATTGCCAAAGGTTTAGTGACGCCTGTCTTTACATGCACATGAACTTTAATGCCATCCCATTCTTAATCCGTAGGGTTTAATATTTGTGAGGTCAGGCACTGATGTTGGACGAGAAGGCCTGGCTCGCAGTCTCCGCTCTAATTCATCCCAAAGGTGTTCTATCGGGATGAGGTCAGGACTCTGTGCAGGCCAGTCCAGTTCCTCCACACCAAACTCGCTCATCCATGTCTTTATGGAGCGACGCTTTGTGCACTGGAGCGCAGTCATGTTGGGACAGGAAGGGGCCGTCCCCAAACTGTTCCCACAAAGATGGGAGCATGAAATTGTCCAAAATGTCTTGGTGAAGCATTAAGAGTTCCTTTCACTGGAACTAAGGCGCCAAGACAACCCCTGAAAAACAACCCCACCCCATAATCCCCCCTCCACCAAACTTTACACTTGGCACAATGCAGTCAGGCAAGTCCCGTTCCCCTGGCAACCGCCAAACCCAGACTCGTCCATGGGATGGTCAGACAGAGAAGCGTGATTGGTCACTCAGAGAACACGTCTCACTGCTCTAGAGTCCAGTGGTGGCGTGCTTTACCCCACTGCATCCCACGCTTTGCATTGCTCTTGGTGATGTAAGGCTTGGATGAGCTGCTCGGCCATGGAAACCCATTCCATGAAGCTCTCTCCGCACTGTTCCTGAGCTCATCTGAAGGCCACAGGAGTTTGGAGGTCTGGAGCGATTGACTCTGCAGAAAGTTGGTGACTTCTGCGCACTGTGACCCTCAGCATGCGCTGACCCCGCTCTGGGATTTCACTTCGTGGCTGAGTTGCTGTTGTTCCCAATCGCTTCCTCTTTGTTATAATCCCACTAACAGTTGAGCGTGGAATATTTAGTAGTGAGGAAATGTCAGGAATGGCCTTATTGCACAGGTGGCAACCTATCCCGGTCCCACGCTTGAGTTCACTGAGCTCCTGAGAGCGAGCCATTCTCTCACAAATGTGTGTAGAAGCGTCTGCATGCCTAGTGCTTGATTTATACACCTGTGGCCATGAAGGGATTGAACACCTGAACTCAGGGATTTGGAGGCGGCCCAATACTTTTGGCAATATAGTGTGTTAAAAAAACAAAAAACATAACTGCTTCAAAATTCTCATTTTGGGTAGAGGTGTGTGTAGACAGGAGACTTGATTATTTACGGAGGGTATATATACTGTATATCTATATAGAGAGAAAACACCTTAAGTGCTTTTCATTACTCCCATAGTGTATGACTGCAGAACAAATATATATGCTTGCATTGAACATTTATAGAGCAACAGATTTTGTCTGAAAATAAATCATAAAATTGATTTATTTTGTTTAAAAATCATATAAATGTGTGGGTGGTGATGGGGGACCATTTCCTCCAAACTAAAATAATATGTTTTTAATAATGTCTAAGTTAATACTTGTTTAAAATAATACCTTTATCAAATGTTGCACTATATTCTGTTTATTTTTAGTATAAATATATAATTTATTATTAAAATATGTTACTATAGAAATATATTTAAAAATATAGAAAAAAACATTGTTTAAAAATGTAAAGATTCTGAAAGCATTGAAGGAGATGTCATTATAATGTAATATAGATTTACAGTAGTAACAATAAATTATATTTTATCATATGATATAATTAATATATTTTTAAATATGATGGTTTCATTATATATATGATGATGGTTTTCCCTAAGGTGGACACCCAACTTAATATATGATACTTGCAATCTGTATCTAACTATGTCATGTCAACAAATGGAAAAGTCATCCAGCTGTTTATGATCATGTTAAATATGATGCCTTTAGCCATAAATACCATACTTTTACATATTTGTCCATTATTGAAAAACTGTTGCTTTAATTACCTTGAACAAAACTAAAATTCATTAAAAACTTTGTCTCAAAATATATTCAATAATTTTAGTGAATCTTATTTGCTCTCTGTTGCAGTGTGCCAGCCGTATAATGCATGTGAATGTTAACATGCATCTATGAGAGTAAAAAAAAACATGCACACACAAATCCAAATGAAACCCTACGACACATTGATGACTTAAGACACGAAACGATCAGTTTGTGAGAGAAAGCGAACAGTATTGATATCATTTTTTACCTGTAATACACCAGCCCAACAGCCTTTAGCGCGCGATCGCTTCCGGTGTGTGAGGTCAGTGTAAACGATCTGTCGTATTTTACGCAAGTGCTGGACGTGATCTCTCGCACATTTCTCTGCGCCAAATTGTGTACACTGACCTCACTCACCGGAAGTGAGACAGGTTTCTCCCAAGGTTTATTTTTCTCCATTATGCCCTGATGGGGTTTCGGTTTCCTTGCCACTGTTGCCTCTGGCTAAAATTCAAAACTAAAAGTTTGGTCTAAATTTTCAACTAAATATCCAAATAAAATGAATCTGAATCTATGAAAATGAATCTATCTGCCCACATTACCACTATATGACAAATTTAAATGAGCTGATGAAATCACCGTTTTCTCCAAAGCAAACGTATAGCCGAATAAAATTTTGTTGCAGTATTTTCCTGTTTAACACTGTAAAGCTGCTTTGAAACAATCGTCATTGTAAAAGCGCTATATAAATGAAGCTGGTGTATTAGAGGTAAAAAATGATTTCTCGCACAAACCGATCGTTTCGTGTCTTAAGACATCAATGTGTCATCACGAGCTGCAGGGTTTAATATGGATTTGTGTGTTTTTGTATGTTTTTGTTTTGTTTTTTACTCTCAAAAAACATTTGAGGAGGCATAGATGCATGTTAACATTCACATGCATTATACGACTGACAGACAGCAACGGTTGGAGTTAAACATCTTCATCTGTGTTTTACTGAAGAAACACACACACCTGCATCTGGGAGGCCCTGGGGGTCAGCAGATAAACATCACAGTTTCATTTCTGGGTGAACCTTTAACATTCATAATAGGAGAGGCTTCCTCAGGTTCAACATTGAAAACGGTGATGTCGATAGCATTTTAATAGTTTGCAAACGTATTTTGCACTGAACTGTTATATTTGCGCCCTTTTCTGATTTCTGCATGAAATGATTTTTAAATGTTCACATTTGCATCATGGCGACTCTCAGACAGGTTGAATCCTAAAGCTTTAGTAGCTGTAGTTAGCAGATGAGTTACGCTGCAAACTCAAGAGAACAAAAGCTTCAGAATAGCATCGCTTTACTAAACGGCCTATGGAGGCATCGTGCAAATCAAAAACAGGCAGAGCAACAAATTAGAATTATTCAACATATCCTAGCTTTTTACAGAAAATATTCAGATCTAACCCCTTTGTAATCATTAACTGATTACAGTTACATTTATTTTGTAATTGAATTGCGTAACTAGTTACTCCCCAACACTGATAATTAATCTTACTAAATGAACACGTTTAAATGCATGAGGTCCAAGTCTAGCATTTCACATGGGAGGAGTAGGACAACAGTTTTTGTTTGTTTTGTTTTTCATTTTTTTGTTCATTTGTTCTTCATCTATCGCCCTGTTCTGTAGACACGAGGGTGAGGATAAACCTTGCGTCACACCATGTTTATCAGCTTCGGGGCAATATAATGCACATGCAGACAAATGAACATTTTTTGGGTTGCAAATGTAAACATGCCACTGCAAACTTTTGCACAGAGGAATGAAAGTCCTCTGAAGCCGTGACTCGCGTCACATGATCTCCTGCTTTTGCATTAAAGCTGCATTAAGCTCTTTTGATGCACATATCAGCTCCCAGGGCTCAGTTTGATTACTTCCATGTACCTTTCACCCTGAAACAATATGGATGTTCAATATAATTTGGGTTGCTGATATTTAAAAATCCCTGACTGTTCTGTCAACAAAGCACACAGGGGTGCGAACGTGCATCTCAATAAAAGGTCTTTGAGCGGTGAGCACAAACTTATAATTCACCGGAGCGTTGCTGAGCCCTTATCTTGCACTTCTGCTATTGCTAGACGAGGCTTTTTGAGCCGGCCCGTACGTCCTCGAAAAATAATGCTGCCTTTAATTGTTTCCGGAGGCAAGAAGTGACCCCGCTGTGACCTCTGATGAGAAAAAAAGCCTCTGAGTTGCAAATTCATCCAGCTGGCCTTTAATACATTTTGTTTCTTCCACCAGATAGGACTGATTAATATGTAAAGGCTGAAACATCAATAAAAGAAGTGTGGAGATTTGTATGCAATTACACAGAGCCATTTTAACCATTAACTTGTGATAACGTGATGATGGTTCATGATTAAATAAACAGTGAAACAAACAAATGGGGCACAAACGTTTCACGCCATTAGGCAAACTCATTGGAAATATGTGAGCCGTGCACGTCGGTTTGATGCCAGGAGAGCAGCACGAGTGCTGGTATTTATAGATGTAATGGTAAATAAATATGTTAGTTCAAAGTCCATGAGGCTTAAAGAATCCAAAATGCTATGAAAAATTAATCTACTGCACGTAATGATGAGGCCAAGCGGCTGGGGTTACTTGGACAAAGCCTACATTTTTTAATTAATAAATAAATGTATTTAAGGATGAAGTGCGTCAGTTGTGCATTGTTAAAATATCACAGATTTAAATACAAAGACCAACCAATGGTGTGAGTTTCGGGGCGGGACTATCTGTTTGTCCAGCCAATGGGAGACGACGGAAGATCCAATGATAAATGAGGATAATGTTTTTAAAATAAATTCTGTTATTCTGTTAGGGGTTCATTCAAGATGAATTGCATTTCTAATGCATTTCTGAATAAATCTATAGGACAAAAAAGAAAAGAAAAACAGCTTCACTTGTTTGAAAGCAATCATTATTTTTCCAATTCCGTTTAGTGCTGATAGCTGCCAAAAATAACATAATTCAGCTTTAATTTGATCATAAAAAAAAAGAAGAAGTGCAAATTCCCTCCAAGAAACCTTCGAAACAATCCAAATTGGTATTGTATCAAGTATTGTATTTATTCCTCTTACACTGAACTATGTTAGAATGCAGAAGTTTAAGAGGATGAATGCACAATCTCAGAAGTGACGTTACAGTTGAATATGGCACAAGAATAGTTTCGTATTCAATCAAGATGCATTAAATACATGCATATTTTGATATTCTTGATGCTGCTCTGCTGCAGTCCATTACACACCGCTCGGGCTGTTTTTAAGATGGCGAAAAGGGTTAAACGCTACATTATTAGTCTGGTCTGCTTCAGCGGTCTAACAGCGCTCATCAGTGTCCGGACGACTGAGATGGCCAATCAGATCAAAGAATCAGGCTTTAGTGTTCACAGAAGACGAGTGCAACACGCTTTAGTTTTAGCAGTGATGGAGTGTGTGGAAAGATGTAAGCAGCTGAACTTTTAATATTAGACAACTGTTTATGATAGAAGTGCTCAGCGACCGACAGTAATGTGATGCAAACGACTCGACTTGAAATTTTATGCAAATATGCAATCATTCACATGATTCATAACTAGACAAGACAAGATTGTTTTGCATTTTTCAGTGAATGTTTGAATGTGTGCATATTGGAAAATAAATTGATATTACAATGGCCTGGAACTTTTACTGTTCTTACTCACTATTCTTAAAAATAACCCAACTATGGATTGGTATAGCACCTTCCCAACTGTGGGTTATTTTAACCCAATGAATTGTTCTGTCAACTAACAATTAGAATAGGGTTTCAGCGCTACACAATGTTCAAGAAATGCTTACGGCTTTGACACGCAGTCTATGTGAGCTCGCCACCAATTCAGTTTATTCCAAGGCTGAGGATCTTGTCCTCAAAACGTCCGTCTCGTGTTGTTCTCCCAAACTATAATTACAGACCATGCACAGACAGAAATGGTGCTAGGAGACAACCGGAGCGCACAGATACCCCCGTATGAGTCTGTCAGCAGGCCTGCTTGAGCTCCATTCAAAGAGCTGTTTTTTCATCCATAATAGAGGGTGAATCAAAGTGCTCTCCTCTCAAAACTCAGCACCCATTACACAATGTAACTCTTGCAGCAAACCCTTTTATCCCACTCCTTTGCTCTCCTCTGCTGCTCTCCTATACTCTCCTCTGCGTTTGATCTCTGTGATACTGCTAATTAGGGCATGGTCCTGGCAGGCATATGGCTCGCACGCTAAAGACAAACACAGCGCCAAAATATGAAGAGCCTTCACATTTCATTCCACGACTAAAAAACACACACACACACAATCACGCAAGTCAGCAAAGATGAATCGCAAACGCCGCCCACATTTGCAACCGTGCCCTGAATCTGTTTTCCTTGAACAAGGAAAAAGCAAATCAGCAACTAATCTTCGAGCACAATAAAGCTGTTAGCGGTGGCATGTTGTGCACGTCTGAAAGTTTGTTTTTAGCCTAATATATAGCCATGCTTCAGCAGCTCCATTTGATGTTTACATGGTTTACACGAACATCGTTTGCCCTACAATACTTTCAACAAGCAACCAATACTGTGAGAGTTATATTTAAGAGGTAAACACATCATAAACAAGATGTAATATCCAGCACTTACACTTTAGATGCAGACGGTCAGCATGCAAACGAAGCCAAAGCAGAACCAATTGTGAAACCGAATCAGTGTTTTGAATGAATCAGTCGATATCAGCCGGCCCAATACGACTGACTATTGTCAATTCCTGATAATTCGCACACTCAGTATCAATGTTAGTAGTTGTAGCTGTGTTGCTTACATCATGTCTGGCTGTCATGTTTGTACTCTTATACGGTTTTTAATTATAACAGTAGCAAACCCACAAGAGTGGTCTGGTGTTAATATTCAAAGCTTTACAGTACTACATCAGACTGGGATATGAACTTTTTTAAGTAGGCTAGTCTCTTATGCTGAATATGCTCAGATTTCCCAGGATTATTTGATGTATAGAAGGTTCAAAAGCACAGCATCTCTCTGAAATACAATTGTACACAACTGTTTTCAACACTGATAATCATAAATGTATGTTGAGCATCAAATCCTCATATTACAATGATTTCTGAAAGACCGTTCTAGTTTCATGTGACGACTGGAGTAATGATGATAAATTCAGCTTTGATAACAGGAATACATTACACTTTACCATATATTCACATAGAAAATAGCTGTTTTACATTATAATAATATTTCACAATAATACAGTTTTTACTGTATTTTTAATTAAATAAATGCAGCCTTGGTGAGCAGAAGAGACTTCTTTTAAAAACAAGAAATGTTTATTTCTTTAAAACGGATAATTTGCATTCCATTTGACTGTATAGAAAGAACCTTTTATTTTCTAAATAAAAACTTCTAAAATGTAGACTACACAACTTATAATTCCAAGGGGACGATATAGCACTTGCAGAAAAACATTTACTGAGAAACTGGAAGCTGTGCTGTACTCCGTCCAAAACATGCAGCACGTCAGACAAGATATTCACACTA
This sequence comes from Gobiocypris rarus, assembly GCA_023029165.1. Lineage (NCBI taxonomy): Eukaryota > Metazoa > Chordata > Actinopteri > Cypriniformes > Gobionidae > Gobiocypris > Gobiocypris rarus. The sequence continues at coordinate 39,457,149 of CM040918.1, read as the reverse complement.
AACCAGAGCCATTCTCAAATCCATCCATTCATATGAAGGTTACCGGGCAACTGACAAGTACGTTTTAACACGGATTTCTCGCATTTTGGACCAACAAATGAATAATTTCCGGCCGATGGTGCCACGAGCTTGTGCAGTGCTGTCAGAATCAAAAAGAAAACCTAACATTTTGCAGTTTATTTAGTAATTGTTTAAGGCCATTTCACGATTTCAATAATCATAAAATAACATGTAGCAAAAAGTCATTTCATGTGCCCTAGGGGGCCCCCTGGTGGCCTAAGCAGCCGCTTAGTTCGCTTATGCCTTGGGCCGGCTCTGAACACACTCACAAAAACACGTCTGATGCATGTAATGGCGTGGGGTGGGCCGGCAGAGGCTCAGTGGTTCATGTGGGTTGTCTACAAACTGGAAGGTTGGTGGTTTGATCCCCGGTTCCACCGGACCAAGTGTCGAGGTGTCCATGAGCGAGACACCTAACCCCAGCTGCTCCGGACGAGCTGGATGGAGCCTTGCATGGCTGACACGCCGTCGGTGTATGAGTGAGTGAATGTGAGGCAACATGTAAAGTGCTTTGGATGGCCATGGGTCTGTTAAAAGTGCTTTATAAATACAGTCCATTTACCATTTAATGCAGTGTTTTGAAATATTCAGTTGCATTGGGTGGAGCATTCGTGAATATCAATGCGTGTCCTGTAACAATTAGTGCATGGTCTCCGAATCACAGACAGAAATAAGCTTCAAACGAAGATAAAGCTGCCGTCCGTAAGTTTTGCCTGGTAGTCGCCATCTCTGTTTGAAACCTGCAATCGCAGTTATTTGTTGAATTATCATCTTTATGTGTGTTGTGCATCAATGGCTCTTCAGTGCGGATGAATCTAATGTTTTGAGGAGTGTGTGTGGCTGTCATTCATCCACCGCTCCGGTGTGGATCCTGTACTCCGGAATCACAGAGTCTAGTCTTGGAGTATGACCAGAATAAGAATTTTCCATGCGAAACCAGTGAGTACGTGTCTGACACTTTAGTTCTGACCAACTGAGAAAAAAAGCATTAATAAATCACACTACCAACGGTGATTAAACCTAACGATCGCTTCGCTCATATCACATCAAACCGTGCAAACTGTTATTATTGTATTTCATGTATTTAGTAAGTCTGGGTAAAAAAATACATTGATTTCTCGATTTTAATCAAATATAATTTTTGCGAACCGATATTGATTCTTAAATCCCAAGAATTGATTAGTCTATCCTGTTTTCAGTTGAATGAATGAACGGCACATTGAAGCGCGCCTTCCATCAAATAAATCACAATAATCTTTGTGCTTTGTTACTATGGATAAGAAACAAGTCTCAGATTTCAAATTACATCCATTTTATTAGGAATAAATTTTGCTAAATACAGGCGTCATATTACATTTATTATATTTTTTTGTTTTTCAATATTTTATGGATGTTTGAAAAAATCTGGCAAGTTTTTATGACAGCCAACATTTACATTTTTATATTTAAAAAAATGAATTGGACTAGAAATATTATTATGTCACTGTAAAGTTAATATTATAATTTTATTATGATGGGAAAAAAAACAAAAAACATAATTGAGTGTAATTTCAGTGTTTGTATAAAAATCAGTTGATTTTTACATTATATAATACAGTGGATGTAGCCAAGTAGACTACAACTGACTCCCATAGTTTACAACATGAGGTAAGAGATTTGTTTTCCTTGTGAAAAATTGCCATGTATTGTACCTGATATATATCCAAAATAATCAACATGGAATCTAATAGAAAAGGAATCGAATTGCAAGCTTGTGAATCGAAATCGAATTTAATTGTGAAACAGTTCTAATCTTTTGCTCTTGATCTCCAGTTGTCATTGATGATTGTCGTTTGGATCTTTATGGATTACAATCCAGCATCAAAATGTTGAGTTGAAGAAAAGGCTGTAAATGATCCGTATGCACATCACTCTATACATATAAACTGCGTTCCATTCGACAGGGTCCCTACGCAGTGTTCACTGCTCCCTACTCCCTGAGAACGATATATCGGTTGAAGTGGACTTCGCTAACAATAATCAATGACATTTTTATTTGTTTACATATTCATACAATAGAATATGCGAATGTAACAGTCATGTCAAAACCATTCATAAATAGTTAAATGCATACGTTAACTCGTGCATCGCAGATCCGTTTAAAAACTCTTCCAACGGCTCTGCTCCATCGTTAGTTCAGACTGTGACGTGACACACAATGACACTTCCTGTGAAGAGATGATGTATCGATGTTCCCTTCTTCCCTATGTTGTGAACATATTCACTCCCTTAGGATTGGAATCTCACTTAAGATGGCCACTTCTCAGTCCACTTACGGTCGAATGGAACGTACCTTTAGTGTCTTGTGCTGTGTTTAATTTAATAATGACAGTCAATGATTTGCCAGATGTGTCATAAAGATACGCTCCAGTTAAATGTCAACTGACAATGTTTTGTTGTGTGCTTCTGGTTTAGCTGAGCTTGAGAGTCTTTAAAAGTGTGTCATTTGACACAATGTATCTAATGAAGTTTCTGTTGGGATTCTTCTGTGCCATCTCTTAATCCCTTGCTCAGTTGGTAAATATTTTCAAACGGGCTTTAGTATTAAATCACAAAGGGAATTACTAATGTTTTCACAAGCATGAACATGAGTATTTGCAGATGCATATTAAACCCAAGTGTCTGTTCTGTCTGGTGTACAGGATGTTGAACCAGCGTGTTGCCGCCGATCTTTCGAATATTACACTTTAGTAATTGTTTAATCAATACGGCATCCTCAATAAAAACCTGTCTCCGGCGTAATGACTCCGATATTTCAAATTATTTATTTTTAATAATTATTTAATCAACACATCATCCTCAATAAACCCGTCTCCGGCGTGTTGCCTCAGATCTTTCGAATATTCAGATCTATTATGACCTCTGACCTTTAAAATCGCCATAATAATAATAATAATAATAATAATACGCTGTTTGTTAATTGGCCAGAGGAGAACTGCCCCCCCGACTGAGCCTGGTTTCTCCCAAGGTTTATTTTTCTCCATTAGGTCTCCTGATGGGGTTTGGGTTTCCTTGCCACTGTCGCCTCTGGCTTGGCTTGCTCAGTAAGGGAAAACTATTTTTCAAATATATTTCAAAATAAATCTAATTATTAAACTAAATTAACCATATAGACCAAATTACTGATCTAATTACTGATCTAAAGCCCACACTGTTACTGTATGATAATCAAAATATATTCTGTTGCATTATTTTTCTGTTTAACACTGTGAAGCTGCTTTGGAACAATCTTTGACTTGACTTGACTTGACTTGATGTGACTTGACTTGACTTGATGTGACTTGACTCAAGCCAAGCACAAGTCAGCCATTTCTATGGTAAAGAGTTAAGGTTATAATGTGAATTATATTGGTCATAATCCATCCACAGAAAATTTGTTTTTAATCATGTGTGCAACAGTCTCATGGTAACACTTTACAATAAGGTTGTATTAGTTAATGCATTAGTTAACATTAACTAATGATGAACTGCACTCATAAAGCATTTATTTATCTTAGTTAATGTTAATTTCAACATTTACCAATGCATTATTAAAATATTGTTGACATTAGTTAATGCACTGTGAACTAACATGAACAGCTGTATCTTTATTAACTAACGTTTACAAAGATTAACTAATGCTGAACAGAGGTGTTGTTCATGGTTAGTTCATGTTAACTAATGCGTTAACTAATGTTAACTAATACAACCTTATTGTAAAGTGTTACGGGTCTCATATTCATATATAACATGTGAAATTCAAGTCTGCCTATGTAAACTAGGAAATTAAATCAATTAAATAAATATGCATTTACAAAATCAAATGATTCAGAAAATGGTTATCATTGAAATGACAGGAAAAACTGTTGTAATCCTGAATTCACCCTATACTGTTTGAAATCATAATGGCATTGCATTATGTTGTTTTAAAATCCAAATATTTACTTATAACATGTATCATTACCAATTATTCTGCTATTTGTATAACACTGTCTGTGGCGAGGTGGAAGAGCGAGAGACGTGTAACAGTTTCAGTGTAGTTCAATGTGTTCAATAAATATTACTTTTTTTTGAGCATCCGACTTCTTTCAAAAACAAAAAATAGTAATGTCAAATCTTTTGATAACTTGAAATAGAATAGGCCTTTGTAATGTCCCTTTGGCTCTCACTTTATATTGTTAACTACATTCTAAACAAACTACAAACAAATATTTATTTTGTCCTATTCTTGTAGCTCCCTCTCAGTCACATATACCTGACGCAAAGGCTTATTCATTATGCGGCTCATTATGTGGTTCTTTTGTTCTCTCAGGTGTAAATCACAGCATTATTCATGATCATTCATGCATTTGTAAAGTAAAAGTGTCTTACAAAATTTAAATCAATGTATTGCTTTATGGCAGGGGTGGGGAACGTTGATCCTGAAGGGCCACTCTCTTGCAGGGTTTAGCTCCAACCCTAATTAAACACACCTGAAGCTAATCAAGGTCTTCAGGATTACTGATGTTACAGGCAGGTGAGTGTTTTTCTCAGGGTTGGAGCTAAACTCTGCAATAGAGTGGCCCTTCAGGATCAATGTTCCCCACCCCTGCTTTATGGGAATGAGTAGAGTCAATGATTTTTACACCATTTTGAAGCAAAAACTCTAGGCAACAACATCCATTAGTCAAAAGTCTTGTGGACACAAATCTGTGTTTTGTGGCTTTATTTCAGTGTCTTAAATATTTGTTTGTTTAAAAAAAAAAAAACATGCATAAACGTTATTCTCTCAAAAATACAAGCATGTATATACATGTTGCTCATATATTATGGTATCTTACTGGTTCAGAACCATATTATGGACATTATGCCCAGTTTGTGCTGAATACAGTGTAATGACACTTTATGTCACATTAATGTTTATAAGGAACTGAATGTCAGAGCATGTCAAAACTTCTAAAGGGCCCCAAAACTGTGCAGATTCGAAGGTGTTAAGCAATGATTTGTACAAATACCCCACTGTTTTATGAATAATGTCAATTCACACATACTTTTTGCACATTATATGTATTTTAGGTGCAGCCAGAAGGATTGATGAAGTTTTTAATGTATGAACATACTTTAAATTTTAGATTTTTATGCTTACCCCAGTCATTTGCTGGTAAGCTGGACTCACTATAGTTTTCTGACTGACAAATACTCGTGCTCAGGTGGGGTTTTGTTTCTTCTTTCTCTGTCAGTTTGCTATGCCGCATCCTGGCTTTGCCAATGTAAGCTTTGGCTTTAGGCCATGGCATACACAGAAATGTGTTTCTAACTAGTTAAGCCTAAGCCAGATCCAGTCCAGGCACACATTGGTTTAAATAAACCTTAAGGGGATGCAGCAAAGGCACACATACAGAAGTTGTTCAAAAATCTCTGGGCTTTCCCGGGCCAGGTACACTAATACTGAAGCCACTGGGACCGGCATGATGATGAGCAGGCATTGACAGGCTCTAAGGATGTACTGACTATTATCTTCTCATCTACATTTTCTGGCCTCCTCCACTGCTTGTGTAAAAATAAAAAATGAATAAAAAGAATTCCCCAGCTGTTAGAGGAGAAATATCATCCATAATATCAAAATCTGTGTTATTTTAGTATCATTGAGATATTATTATAGTTTCCATTAATATTTTGAATTAGTTTTCTATATATGTAGAGTTTTTGTTTTTTTTAATTAAAGGTTTTTTTTTGTGGTTTTATTATTTTTAATGTCTGTATAGTTTTTTTTTTAAAAATACATTTTTATCAGCTTTAGATTTAGTTATTATAGTACATCAGGTTAAACTAAATGAAAATGAGAAATGTTGCTTTGGCAACTAGAAGAAAAAAAATGTGTTTAGATTATTTTATTTTATTTCAATTAACATTAATTTTATTTCAAGTAGCTACACCTTTTTATGGTTTTAGATTTAACCCTGATTAAACCAATACAACCAATAAATGCTATCTCAAAAATTATAAGAATCTATTGAGTTAATTTAAGATGGATGGGACGGGATGGGATTGGATGGATGGATGGAACATTAAAATGATGGATGGCTGGATGGATGGGATTGGATGGATGGATGGATGGATGAATGAATGGAAGGGATTGGATGGATGGATGGGATTGCATGGATGGATGGATGGATGGATGGATGGATGGGATGGGATGGGATTGGATGGATGGATGGGATTGCATAGATGGATGGGATTGGATGGATGGATGGATGGATGGGATGGGATTGGATGGATGGATGGGATTGCATGGATGGATGGATGGATGGATGGCTGGATGGATTGATGGATGGATTGGATGGATGTAACAATAAAATGATGGATGGCTGGCTGGCTGGATGGATGGATGGATGGAGGAGGAGGAGGGGAGGGGAGGGGAGGAGGAGGGAGGGGAGGGGAGGGGAGGGGAGGAGGGGATGGGATGGGATGGGATTGGATGGATGGATGGATGGATGGAAGGATGGGATGGGATGGGATTGGATGGATGGATGGATGGATGGATGGGATTAGATTGATGGATGGGATGGGATGGGATGGGATGGGATGGGATTGGATGGATGGAAATGGATGGATGGATGGATGGATGGGATTGGATAGATGGATGGATGGGATGGGATGGATGGGATGGGATGGGATGGGATGGGATGGGATTGGATGGATGGGAATGGATGGATGGATGGATGGATGGATGGATGGGATTGGATGGATGGGATTGGCTGGATGGGAATGGATGGATGGATGGATGGATGGATGGGATTGGATGGATGGGATTGGATAGATGGATGGATGGATGGGAAGGGATGGGATGGGATTGGATGGATGGATGGATGGATGGATGGATGGATGGATGGATGGGATGGATGGGATTGGATGGATGGATGGATGGATGGATGGATGGATGGGATTGGATAGATGGATGGATGGGATGGGATGGGATGGGATGGGATTGGATTGGATGGATGGATGGATGGATGGATGGATGGATGGGAATGGCTTGATGGATGGGATTGGATGGATGGGATTGGATAGATGGATGGATGGGATGGGATGGGATTGGATGGATGGATGGATGGATGGATGGGATGGGATGGGATGGGATGGATGGATGGGATGGGATGGGATGGGATGGGATGGATGGATGGATGGATGGATGGATGGTTGGATGGGATGGGATGGGATGGGATGGGATGGGATGGGATTGGATGGATGGATGGATGGATGGATGGATGGGATTGGATCGATGGATGGGATGGATAGAGAGTGATGTATATCGATGTCATGCTCTTGCTTGTCTCATCTACAGGGAATAAATCACATTGTGAATAGCTGAATGGTTATAACTCAGAGATACATCAGATTTATACATTCATGACATGAGCGAATCCGTTGATTGATCACCATCCAGTCTCATGTTACATTTGCCGGTGTTTCACTTAAAGCTTCTCGCTGCACCTCAGTAATTGGTTGCACGTAATGAATTTGTTCTACCAAAGGCCCACCGCTGCGTTCGCCTAATCACTTCAGCACCGAAATTCCTCAACGCTGCAGCGTTCTGAATCTCACCATGAAACGTCCCTGTGTTTGATCTAGATACGGTGTCGCTCTGTAAACGGTCTGTCGATGTCAACACGAGATGTGAGGATCAGGTAATTCATCTTACTGGGTTTAGTGCCGCACGTGGGATGAGCAAGATTGCGGAGTTCAGCATCGGCTGCGTGCATGTGTGTGCGCACGTGTTAAACCTCTATCAAATGCTAATCTGTGAATTCCCAAAGATCAGCGTGTCTCCAGCAGAGCTGCAGACAGAGACACAGGAAGATGGCAGAGAGCCTGGAACAGCCTCCAAAAGCCCCTGATTAAGAGAAAATCAGACACTACTGTGATGCGTTTCCTGTTTGCTCTGAATGAACCTCGCCTGCAGCGCTTGATTTCCTGTGCTCACAATCTTCCTTTTTTTCTCTCGATGAATAATGTTTGTTTCTGTCCCCTGACAGCACATCCATGTAAGCCATACATCTTTAATATGGCAGAAGATAGATGACTCCAGGAAATATAAGAGAAGAGGCATGATCCTGCTGCCAGTACGATGCTGAGAATGCATGTGAGGCACATTCATTTAAAATATATAAGCATATATATATATATATATATATATATATATATATATATATATATATATATATATATATATATATATATATATATATATATATATATATATATATATATATATATATATATTTATCCCTCTGTTGCAGACGCTTCTACACACATTTGTGAAAGAATGGCTCGCTCTCAGGAGCTCAGTGAACTCAAGCGTGGGACCGGGATAGGTCCATTCCTGAAATTTCCTCACTACTTAATATTCCACGCTCAACTGTTGGGATTATAACAAAGAGGAAGCGATTGGGAACAAAAGCAACTCTTAGGTCTGTTAGTTCCAGTGAAAGGAACTCTTAATGCTTCACCAAGACATTTTACACAATTTCATGCTCCCAACTTTGTGGGAACAGTTTGGAGACGGCCCCTTCCTGTCCCAACATGACTGCGCTCCAGTGCACAAAGCGTCGCTCCATAAAGACATGGATGAGTGAGTTTGGTGTGGAGGAACTGGACTGGCCTGCACAGAGTCCTGACCTCATCCCGATAAAACACCTTTGGGATGAATTAGAGCGGAGACTGCGAGCCAGGCCTTCTCGTCCAACATCAGTGCCTGACCTCACAAATGCGCTTCTAGAAGAATGGACAAGAATTCCCATAAACACACTCCTAAACCTTGAGGAAAGCCTTCCCAAAAGAGCTGAAGCTGTTAGAGCTGCAAAGGGTGGGCCGACTCCATATTAAGACCCTTTCACATCAGCTGCATAGCGAAAAAGCAAAGCAAAAAAGCTCATATTTACTTCATGTCAAAACCATTTACATCAGCCGCGACGGAAATTTGCGACAATCGTGATGTTTCAGAGCTCCAACAATCATTACACAAACAGCTGATCAAAAGATAAAACCATTTCGCAAATGATAACCTTTTAAACCCTACGGATTAAGAATGGGATGGCATTAAAGTTCATGTGCATGTAAAGGCAGGCGTCATAACACTTTTGGCAATATAGTGTATATCTGGTTATGAGGATGTATAAAGGCTTGCAATTTTTATTTATCAATGAATCCTGCAAAATAAACTGCGCCACAGTTTCCACTAAAATATAAAGCCATTTTCCAATGTGCAGAAATTAGTTCTGAAGGATCATGTGACCCTGAAGACTGAAGAACTGATGATAAAATCACAGAATCACAGGAATAAATTACACTTTACAGTATATTCGCATTGAAAACAAAGACAATAAACAAATACACAAACAACACACATGCAAGATTGCCTGAGCCAACCGATGCATTCACACAATTTATGTATGTAATAGTAGTGTTAGTAAGCGACTTCAGGCTCAAGCTGTGTCTAATGTGTGTTTCAGCGAGAGAAAGCCTGCGTGATGTGATTTCAGCTCTAGCCTACTTGGCTGACCGTGTATAATTTTTTAGGCATTCAGCTCTTACCGGTTCAGAACCTGCTCACAGCATTCACATGATATGCTTCAGGATTTATAGTATTTAGAGTAGATATTTATATTCATAGTGTATTGGAGCAGCACAACACCCAACATTATATATGACATAATCATAAAAAAAAGAAATAAGAAGCTTTCCTCTAGCTAACAGTCGGAAACACCTGATAATGTAACATGATGGATAGAACAATAGAAGGATGGATGGATGGATAGATGGATGGAACAATAGAATGATGGATGGATGGAACAATAGAATGATGGATGGATGGAACAATAGAATTATGGATGGATGGAACAATAGAATGATGGATGGATGGAACAATAGAATTATGGATGGATGGATGGACGGACGGAAGGATGCAACAACAGATTGATGGATGGAACAATAGAATGATGGATGGATGGAACATTACAATGAAGGATGGATGAATGGAAGGATATAAAAATAGAATTATGGATTGATGGATGGATGGATGGAACAATAGAATGATGGATGATGAAACAATAGAATGAAGGATGGATGGATAAATGGATGATGGATGGATGGAACAATATAATGATGGATGGATGGAACAATATAATGATGGATGGATGGAACAATATAATGATGGATGATGATGAAACAATATAATGATGGATGATGATGAAACAATATAATGATGGATGGATGGATGGAACAATATAATGATGGATGGATGGAACAATATAATGATGGATGGATGGAACAATATAATGATGGATGATGATGAAACAATATAATGATGGATGGATGGATGGATGGAACAATAAAATGATGGATGGCTGATTGGAGGATGGAACAATATAATGATTAATGGATGGATGGATCAATAGAATGATGGATGGATGGGACAATAGAATGATGGATGGAACAATACAACGATGGATGGATGAATGGATGGATGGATAGATGGAACAATAGTATGGTGGGTGATGAAACAATATAATGATGGATGGGTGGATGGAGCAATAAAATGATGGATGGCTGATTGGAGGATGGAAGGATGGATGGAACAATAGAATGATGGATGAATGGAACAATAGAATGATGGATGGATGGATGGATGGAACAATATAATGATGGATGGGTGGATGGAACAATAAAATGATGGATGGCTGATTGGAGGATGGAAGGATGGATGGAACAATAGAATGATGGATGGATGGATGGATGGATGGATGGATGGATGGAACAATATAATGATGGATGGATGAAACAATATAATGATGGATGGATGGAACAATATAATGATGGATGATGATGAAACAATATAATGATGGATGGATGGATGGATGGAACAATAAAATGATGGATGGCTGATTGGAGGATGGAACAATATAATGATTAATGGATGGATGGATCAATAGAATGATGGATGGATGGGACAATAGAATGATGGATGGAACAATACAACGATGGATGGATGGATGGATGGATGGATGGATAGATGGAACAATAGTATGGTGGGTGATGAAACAATATAATGATGGATGGGTGGATGGAGCAATAAAATGATGGATGGCTGATTGGAGGATGGAAGGATGGATGGAACAATATAATGATGGATGGATGGAACAATATAATGATGGATGGGTGGATGGAACAATAAAATTATGGATGGCTGATTGGAGGATGGAAGGATGGATGGAACAATAGAATGATGGATGGATGGATGGATGGATGGAACAATATAATGATGGATGGATGGAACAATATAATGATGGATGGATGGATGGAACAATATAATGATGGATGGATGGATGGATGGAACAATAGAATGATGGATGGATGGAACAAAACAATGATGGATGGATGGAACAATAGAATGATGGATGGATGAACAATAGAATGATGGATGGATATGGATGGATGGTAGGATGGATGGATGGAACAATAGAATGATGGATAGATGGAACAATAGAATGATGGATGGATGAACAATAGAATGATGGATGGATATGGATGGATGGTTGGATGGAAGGTTGGAACAATAGAATGATGGATGGATGGATTTAGATGTCATCCATCATCATCTTCAGGGAATAAATCACCCTGATTGGCTGAAACACCTGATCATGTGGCAAATACTGTGGCAATTGTCTTCTGTGACGTTAGCGCATAGCATGTGATGTTAGCTCATAGCATTTGACGTTAGCTCATATCACGTGACGTTAGCGCATAGCATGTGATGTTAGCTCATAGCACATGACGTTAGCTCATAGCGTGTGACGTTAGCTCATAGCGTGTGACGTTAGCTCATAGCATTTGACGTTAGCTCATAGCACATGACGTTAGCTCATAGCGTGTGACGTTAACTCATAGCGTGTGACGTTAGCTCATAGCATTTGACGTTAGCTCATAGCGTGTGACGTTAGCTCATAGCACATGACGTTAGCTCATAGCGTGTGACGTTAGCTCATAGCACATGACGTTAGCTCATAGCAGATGACGTTAGCTCATAGCGTGTGACGTTAGCTCATAGCGTGTGACGTTAGCTCATAGCACGTGACGTTAGCTCATAGCGTGTGACGTTAGCTCAGCACATGACGTTAGCTCATGGCGTGTGGCGTTAGCTCGCACATGGCGTTAGCTCATAGCGCGTGACGTTAGCTCATGGCGTGTGACGTTAGCTCGCAGCACATGACGTTAGCTCAGCACATGACGTTAGCTCATAGCGTGTGACGTTAGCTCATAGCGTGTGACGTTAGCTCATAGCGTGTGACGTTAGCTCATAGCGTGTGACGTTAGCTCATAGCACATGACGTTAGCTCATAGCGTGTGACGTTAGCTCATAGCGTGTGACGTTAGCTCATAGCATAGTCATGTCATGTGACTAAACTAAAAGTGACATGCTGGTCCTAAATTTACACATGAAATCACCTGAAAGAACATTGCTGGCTCCCTTCCACAGCACAACTGTCAGTAATTAACCAAAATCATGTTTCTTCTCCGCAGTGTTTCTGGCATGCAGACTACAGGGAGACTTGATGGCTTTCAGAAGCTTTTCCATGCGCTGAAATTACACACAGGTTCGTGAAACCAATCAAGCTGCTGGAATTAGTACCCGGTAACTACATAAATTAGACACTAATTGGAATAGTTGCCCCTAAGATGTTGCATAAATTAAAACAAGCAGCAGTTTCAAGTCAATCATATTTAAAGTGAGTTATTTTTGTTTAGTCTCCATCAAAGCCTGCCTGAAGAAGAGGTGAGAGAGCTCAATCCTCCCTGAGTTTATGCAATACAAAACCCATAACAGAACAATAACACTAAACAATAGTTTAGTATTGTATACTATATGCAATCTCAAACATCAGAAGGATATATGCTGAGAATCATTTTAAGATGTAATTGTTCTCTTGCCAAAACGTTAAAATTAAAACAATATATTATTATTATTACTACTATAATTTCTGATATTTTGATGAGATTATATATGAGAATGAAAAAAAATATATATATATATAATAATTTAATGAGTAATACAATATGTGTATTTATTTACTTGTTTTAAATGTATCTATGCAGTTATACAGTAATATATTGTTACTACGATTCACTGACTGATTCATTGATTGATCGGTCGGTCGGTCGGTCGATGGATGGATGGATGGATGGATAGATAGATAGATAGATAGATAGATAGATAGATAGATAGATAGATAGATAGATAGATAGATAGATGATAGATAGATAGATTGGTTGGTTGATCGGTCGGTCGTTGATTGATTGGTTGGTTGATTGGTTGGTTGGTTGGTTGGTTGGTTGATTGGGTGATTGATTTATTAAGGGCACCCAGGTAATTTGACTAATACAGTGATTTTGTACAGTTTAATTCATAGTTTCAGTCACGTGACTGTCAGCCTTAGAACTCCATACAAATGCAGCACAAGCACACGTTTGTCAAAATGCACGTTTTGGGCACTTGTGATCCATAGCTCCTGCTGCAGTATTTCAAGCACTAAAAACAGCGGGACGTTTTTCAAATGCTTAATGTTAAAAACACTATAGGGTGAGTTGCACCAATAAGTATTAAATTAAGCAAAGTTTAACAGTAATCAAGGATTTTTTTTTATCTGGCCTGGGTTTAATTTTGAATCGAGTTGTTGCACCATTTCCTTTAAACACAGATTAACAATGTAGAAGGACCGTTCAAATTAAAGGGCTGATCGGGACGAAATGACGCCAGGCTAAATAGTGCCCTAATATACTATAACAGAGATATTAAAAGATTAAATTCACTTTACACCTTTTTGATGATGCATAGCCTACAGGCGAGCAGATGAGCCAAGGATATGAATGCAACATGTTTTCTTTATAATGGTTTTGATGGGGAAAACACTTAACGAGAAACCTTGTGTTGCATTATTGCTAGTTCCACATGTTTTCAACCCGCCCATGGGTGGCTCAGCTCGGGCATTCATAACAGAGCGGTGTGAAGCAAGTGAGTGTTTCAACTGTTCAAATGAATTCCTATGAAAGTTAAGCTTCCATAGGCATGATCTGAAAACGCACCAGACTGAACACGCGCTGTGAATGAGTGCCGCGCCCGCGCTTACCTCAGCTCAGCTCAATGTAATCTGACTCCTGCTGCGTTTGTGCTGTGACACTCGTTCGGCTCACTCACATTATATTGAACAGACGCGTTCAGTTTTTAATTCAAGTGTCTGTTCTCTAACTGAACTAAATTATTTTATTACTATGAAAATCAAAACAACGGTGCGGTCGGTGCCGCGATGCAGCGAAGAAAGTGCATTCTGAGAGTTGTTGTCTTTCATCCACAAAAATATATTTTCTGTCTTTTCTCAGGCTAGAAGGCACCAAATTCAAAAATAATTTCACATTTCTACTACACAAATGATTACACATTCATCTTACCAGCGCTGAAGAACCCCTTTAATATTCTGCGGTCATCAGCTTGCCTGTACAAAGTATGCAACATCAGGAAGGTGTATATTGAGTTTGGTCTTTTAATATCACTGTCTTACTACATTAATACTTATTATACACCTGGTAAAAATTATTGGCAGGTAATGGAGGAGAGCCTTGTTTTGACCTTCAGGTGGGCGTTCCTATAAGCGTGTGAAGTGTTTGGTCGGTCATTTATGGGTCTCCAATGAGAGAAACACAGAAGAATATGAAATAAATAAATAAATAAAATAGTTTTATTTAGTTATTTTCAAATGGTTTTATTACTACTACTACTACTATATATTTATTTATTTATTCTATCTATGACTTTATACAGTGTTATTGTGTTTAGTCTGACATTTTTGGGTTACCAATGAGAGAAACATTTAGTCATGTAGTTATATTGTAATATATTATTACTACAATAGTTTGTATGTATGTATGTATGTATGTATGTATGTATGTATGTATGTATGTATGTATGTATGTATGTGACACCCATGTAATTTAACTTTAATTTAAGACACAAACTCATACAGTAACTTTGTACAGTGTAATTGTGGCATGAAGTGTTTGGTCGGTCATTGATGGGTCACCAATGAGACAAAACACAGAAGAAAATGAAAACCTCCTGTCTTTGTTAGGGATGAAAGCTACATTTGCTCCTAACATGATTATGGTGATAGCAGAACTAATGTAAGATCAAAGATGGTCTGGTGGTTTGACTGAAGGCTCTGGGTCTTAATGTACTTATGAGGGCAGATCTGCATACTCGAGCTGCATTAGAGGATACTGTCGATACTGTGTTCCTCTTAAAAGCTGCTCATTGACTGCTGTTGATGATGCTAAATGTTTGAACAAACACAATGACACAGCAATCAGTATCCTATAGCACTGTTTAAAGGACAAACGTACTGCAGAAAGTCTATTAGTGATGCTGGGAACCAACTAAGCAACCCACAGGACTCTGTTATAAAAGAGATGGCATAGAAATGAACACTTAACATGGCTGTGCATTTTTAGTTTGTTGTTTCCGTTGCATCTGACCTCTTAATGGCAGTTTCAATTAGTCTAGATTGTCATGTTGAATCAGCCAATTACGGTCAACGCTGTAAAGCCAATCATCACCAGTAACGTTTGAAAGATAAATGGCAGATTTGTTTGGATAGCACATTTATAGATGCACCAACAGGCGCTGGTGTTTAATGGCATGTGTGCGTAAACACATGGCCTGTGAATGAGTGTGATCTCACATTAAGACACAGTTTCCTCATCTTTAGCCCTCAGTCCTGCGAACGAAAGTGCAACAGGTGCCGTGGTGCAATATTTTGACAGAAAATGTAATGCGATTAATAATCTTGCCAGTGCGGGTTTATGTAATGTTGACATTGTTGCAGGATTAGTCATATGAATGGCATTAAATAAATGCGTAAATAAAAGGTTGTCAAGTTCAATAATAAACTCAACAAGCCACTTCAGCTCATTATTTCTGCTCTAGATTGGTTGCATATACTATTATGTTTTTGAGTCATGTTTAAATTGAGTTTGTTAGTCATTTTGACAGGTTTTCTATATAAATGTTATTCTGAGTGTAAAGCAAACAGAACCATAATTAAAAACGTCATTTATCTCTAGTGAAGCGTTGTAAAATTGTAATATTGTGGTGGTGTGGGGTCAATCTTGACCCCTGTGGAAGTTTCAGGGTAAAATATAATTGAGACTTTATTTACACTCACGATGAGGCATTATATCTTACAATTGAAACTTTTATCAATAAATTAAACTTTTTGTCACAGTATCAGGCATAATGTTATGACCACCTTCCTAGTATTGTGTTCGTCCCTCTTTTGCTGACCCGTCGAGGCATGGACTCCACTAGACCCCTGAAGGTGAGTTGTGGTATCTAGCACCAAGATGTTAGTAGCAGATCCTTTAAGTCCTGTAAGTTGCGAGGTGGGGCCTCCATGGATCAGACTTGTTTGTTCAGCACATCCCACAGATGCTCGATTGGATTGAGATCTGGGGAATTTGGAGGCCAAGTCAACACCTCAAACTCGTGCTCCTCAAACCATTCCTGAAGCATTTGTGCTTTGTGTCAGGAGCATTATCCTGCTGGAAGAGCCACAGCCACCAGGGAATACCGTTTCCATGAAAGACTGTACATGGTCTCAGCAATGCTTAGGTAGGTGGGACGTGTCAAAGGAACATCCACATGGATGGCAGGACCCAAGGTTTCCCAGCAGAACATTGCCCAAAGCATCACCTCAGCCGGCTCGCCTTCTTCCCATAGTGCATCCTGGGGCCATGTGTTCCCCAGGTAAGCCACGCACACACACCCGGCCATCCACGTGATCATCAGACCAGGCCACCTTCTTCCATTGCTCCGTGGTCCAGTTCTGATGCTCACGTGCCACTGTTGGTGCTTTCGGCGGGGTCAGGGGTCAGCATGGGCACCCTGACTGGTCAGCGGCTATGCCGCCCCATACGCAACAAACTGCGATGCTCTGTGTATTCTGACCCCTTTCTATCAGAACCAGCATTAACTTCTTGAGCAGTTTGAGCTCCAGTAGCTCGTCTGTTTGATTGGACCACACGGGCCATCCTTCGCTCCACACGTGCATCAATGAGCCTGGGCCGCCCATGACCCTGTGGCCGGTTCTCCACTGTTCCTTCCTTGGAGCACTTTTGATAGATCCTGACCACTGCAGACTGGGAACACCCCACAAGAGCTGCAGTTTTGGAGATGCTCTGACCCAGTCGTCTAGCCATCACAATCTGGCCCTTGTCAAACTCGCTCAAATCCTTACGCTTGCCCATTTTTCCTGCTTCTAACACATCAACTTTGAGGACAAAATATTCACTTGCTGCCTAATATATCCCACACACTAACAGGAGCCGTGATGAAGAGATCATCAGTGTTATTCAGGTCATAATGTTATGCCTGATCAGTGTATATACTAATGTTACCATTCAATTATAAAAACGTTATTTCTCAATGTTCTCTGAAACTTCAAAACAACATCCAATTTTTTTAATGTTTTAAGAACAATTTTCTTGGTTATGTAAATGTTAAGGGAACATACCATTGCATCATTCTTCAAACATTATGGAAACGTTACTTTTGAATGTTCTCTGAACGTTCTGAAACAAGTAGCAACGTTTAAAAGGATGGATGGATGGATGGATGGATGGATGGATGGATGGATGGATGGATGGATGGATGGATCAGCTGTTTGTGAACTCACATTTATGAAACCTTTGGGGATTTTTGGAGCAACACTGGGCCACGTATTTACTATCACTGTAAATTCATTTCTCAGTTCAGATTATGAAAAAGAATAAAACAACAAATGGGGGAAGATAACATAATATGAGAGCGAGGGAGACGGAGCGAGACACTGAGGTCAGAAACACTCTTAATGAGTCCACAAGGCATTCTCACCGCAAGGGAAAAATGCTGAGAATGGAGGAGAGAAGAACTAGAGAAGAAAAATAAAAGTGCAGAAGAAAGCTTAGGCATGTGCTCTCATCAGGGAGACGGGAGTGTTGCAGAGACCAGCGCCAAAACCACACTGGAATCGCCATTAGACATCATTAAGAGCTGGAAGTCTCAAAAACTGGGGCGATTTGTCTAGACTAGAGGCTATTTTCCAAACTCAATACTCTCTTTGCTTGATGTCATTTCAACAAACTATTTGCTGACCTGTTGCTCTCTTTCACTGAACAATCTGTCAGCGAAGCAGACCGTTGTCTGGACTGGAGAAGAAGACAAGCTGTAAACAACTTCACTTTTGATTAGAACTTTCTCTTTGACAAAGTAAGAAACCATTCCTTTAAAAGCTGGTTTATGTTTTGTTCAGACACAGACCTCTGACTGGTAAAACCACTGAACTGCTGCAGTTCCGTCTCTGTTCTATCAGCCAACCACTGCTCTGTGTTTCTCCAGGCTCTTAAAGCTTGGCCTTCGGTCTCTGTGAACCGCAGCAGAGCCTGATTAAGTCAAAATGATGAACATACCAATAACTTTGCATAAGGCCCTTGTATCCGGTAGGACTAGAGATGGTTGCATCTAACGCTTGGGTTAACATATCTGACAAGTCTGTGATTATTACACATCACTGTTTGAGAACTTCAGCTCATCACATCAGGAAGATCTGAGGGCTGTTGTACATCCCTGAAATGAGAAATGCCCTAATAGAAAGTTTGATGGAGACAAGACGTTTAAATACAGAGCATGTAATATTCCTTTTTTCCCTGTTAAGAGACGTCTTCAAACGGCCCACAGCTGAAATTTAAAATTTGATGTGATGAAAGTGCCAATCAAGAATGTATTCTCCATTTCATGGATTTTCACTATAGAAATGAATTATGAATTATCTATGAATGAATGTATTACATTGCCCTCTGCAATACCTGATTATGATCAGTCAATCGTGTGCATTGAACGGTTAAATATGGTTTATGTTGAAACAGTTAAAGGTATTTTTCTCACTACGGGGTTCCCGGTTCCTGGGCTTTAACAGACAGTTTCTTCCCACTATTTTCTGCATTATAATGCACTATTTCAGAAAATGGTGAAAAGATAATGCATTATAATGCAGAAAATAGTGACAAAATAATGCATTATCTTTTCCATTATTTGTTCACTGGGTTCTGCATTATAATGCACTGTTTGTTCACTGTTTTCTGCATTATAATGCACTGTTTGTTCACTATTTTCTGCATTATAACTCACTGTTTGTGCACTATTTTCTGCATTATAATGCACACATTTTTCCACTCTTTTCAGTGTTGTAATGGGCTGAATTCATTGTTGTCTATTTTGTGAAGCAAACACTTTATATGAATCTATTAAGAAAAGCTTTTACAAAAATGATTTAAAGTCAATCAATATTTCATGTCCATATATTTCAGTTTTGTAAGCATCCTTGCAAACGCGGGATAGGGTGCAGTCAGCCAGTCATTGTAAAGGCCTTCAGGGCGACACGAGACCCCTGTGCTGTGGGTCAGGGTCCTGGTCATTATTTTCCAATAATTACTGGCTGACTGTACATTTATTAGTGCTCTTCCTACAAACCTCTGGGGCAAAAGTGCTGTGGAAGTCTTTCTAAAAGTGCATTCATGCTTCCTCTCTTTCCTTCTCATTGTCAATGCTGCACTGACCTGCAGTCTAATCACTGCACAAAATCCACTATTTTTCCAAATTTGTTAAAGGACTCTTGCAAACACAACGCCCGATCCTGTTTATGTCTACTCATGTCGCTTTCCCTTAATAAAAATAAATCAACATTGATTTCCAGACTGATTCTAATCTAACAGCTTTTAGAAATACCAGCTTGACTGAATATATATTAAGCTGTTCCATTATGCATGCAGGTCGCTGAATGAATAATGTGGACTGCTTTGCTCTCTGTGTGTTTTTTGATCTGGGGAACTGCTAATAGAAAGCCTTCCATCAAAGAGAGAGAGAGAGGAAATACAAATGACTGTCCTCTGCCCATCAGATCTCGCAGGCCAGGCTCTTCAAACAAGCCGTTCTCTGTTAATACATTCTCATCAGACAGATAACGCAACGTCGACTGATTCTGATCTACGTGCTTCTGTCGAAGTTTCTAGAGATGAGGATCAGCGGGTTGCATGTTTTAGCTTGACGTCAAAGGGAATTCTTTGGACGCAGTGATGAACAGAGACTGTAAATTCAGGGTATGGCGAGGTGAAATCTGAAATCAGGTCACAGATTGGTGTTACTACACTCTATTTTACGTCTCAGATGCAGCTTAATTGAGCTTCTTGAGATATGAATATTTTCTAGGCCATCAGAGTGCTGAGACTGAGTTGGGAAATTGAGTTGAGGTTCTAGGAAAAATAGACCGCATTTTTTGTATTATTAGTCATGTCAGAAATCAGGACTGGCTGAAGTTGAATCTGGCAGCAGAAATCACAGAACAGAATTAAACTCTTCTAATGCATTAAATAAATGAACATACAACCTAAAAGCATCAGATTTAGGTTTCATGTAAAATGCTTATGTTTTTTGATGCATTCATTTGGTCAAACATATTATTATAATGTAGATCAGCTGTTCTCTGTGTGAATATATAGTGCAGTGTGATTTATTCCTGTGATCAAAGCTGAATTGATCATCATTACTCCAGTCTTCAGTGTCACATGACCCTTCACTAATCACTCTCATATGAGGATCTGATGATCAACACACATTTAAAACTGTGATACTTTTTTTAAGGATTTTTTGATGAAGAACAGCATTAATACAATGCTAAAATTCAATTATCTATGCAATTCTAAACCAGCATAATGCAAGCGATACCCACCCCAGCATTCACAGCTGTGCTCAAGGGATCCAATCCCCATAAATCGTATGTTAATGTGTAAAGGCAGACGTCGCATCGCCACATCGCTTCTCAACGTTACACCATTTGGAGGCTGCCCGTAAACGTGTCACAAAGACTTTGAAAGCATCCCTTGAGTATTTGTTGAGTTAGTCTGCAATTTAGAGACACTCCGGTTAGATAACCCTCGCCACCATTGTGACAATCCAGTTAAGAAAACACAGCGCACCGTTAGTGTGACGCAAATTGGCTGAAAGCGTGTTGGCGGCTTTCCAGCCACGACCCAAGGTGAAGGAACACATACACAGCTTTAGGAGAACATCCAGCGGACGGATCAGAGCTGACATGCATGCAGGAGAAACAGCACTGGATCATGGATGCTAGTGACCGGAGCGACTGCGGTGTGATTTTGGCATTGAGGACCCTACAAATTCTCTTTTAAGCACCAAAGTGCTGGAAATCTAATGCATTTGTAAGGATTTTCTTCTTTTCCTATCTGGGCGCTATCAGACTCCAATGCTTAATGATGAGATAACC
This sequence comes from Gobiocypris rarus, assembly GCA_023029165.1. Taxonomy (NCBI): domain Eukaryota; kingdom Metazoa; phylum Chordata; class Actinopteri; order Cypriniformes; family Gobionidae; genus Gobiocypris; species Gobiocypris rarus. Next base: position 39,435,670 of record CM040918.1, on the reverse strand, counting down.
TTATACAATTCATACACTATACCATTGAGTAAACAGTGCATAGGCTAATGCCATTTGGGACACACATAGACATACCAAACCCACGACTCAGGCACTGTGGGCGCTATTGTACCGATCTGAGCTCACGGTGCAGGAGCTCTTAGAGGGTGTCTGAATCCACTTTTGCTAGTTTAACGATGAGAAAAACGGTCTGTGCTCCCGGCTCATGGTCTAGAAGGGTCGTCCCTCGTCTCTTAATGAGTCATGGGTGTGTTTAACGAGCAATAAACCAATCAGAGCCTCATCTCCCTTTCCCTTTAAAAGCCAGTTTGCACGCACCATGAGCGGATTCACTATTGACATGAGAAATACAGACACCCTCAACCTGACGAGTCAGTTTAAATACATGCAAATATTGCCACAATTAAATGATTAAGCCAAATTCATTCATCATTACTGCAAATAGGTGATTCTGATCCATGCAAGTACTAACCATAATGACATGTAGGCATATTTATCTTTAAAGGAACACTCCAGCATTTTTAGAAACAGGGCTTATTCAACTTCTTTCCTACATTTAGATATGTGGGCAAATGCATTTTTGTCTCAGTGCATGCATTGTTTTAGTTTGGCAGGGTCGCCGCTAGCTTAGCTTAGCATAATGAATGGAATCCTATGTTGCCAGCTAACATGTCCCGAGTAAAAGGGACAGATATTGACTTGGGACCAAATTATGGGGAAGCACAGGCGAAGCACTGCTACTGAAGAGATATCACACAACACATGAAATCCCCAAACTTCTGTCAACATACCCATGTATGATGTGCATGTGTTGCGTGATATCTCTGCAGTAGCAGTGCTTCGCCTGTGCTTCCCCATAATATAGTCCCAAGTTAATATCTGCCTAGGAAATTGCCTAGTGTGTGTGTGTGTGTGTGTGTGTGTGTGTGTGCACTGTTGCACGTCCCTGTTACCCCTTTTCCACCAGAATGAACCGGGTGCTCGTCCAGAGCTAGTGCTAGTGCCGGTTCGGAGTTGTTTCGACTGACGAGCTTTCTAAGAACCGGTTTGCCTTTCCACGGGCTAGAGAGCCAGCACTGAGCCTGGTCTGACGTCTAATCAAAAATACGTGTCTCTAATCAAACACACCTGATTCAAATGATCATCTTATTACTAGAGACATGCTAAATGTGCAGTGTTGGTGTGCCTCCAGGATCGTGGTTGGGAAACACTGCGCTAGAGAACATTAAAAAAATATAAAACATTGTTACAGGATGCAAGTCAGGCCATGCCATTTATATAAGTTGACCTATATTTTCTGAACACAATGTCCAGTCTTAACAAAACTCGACACACAGACACCAGGACATTCTGAGGATGCACGGTTTTATCAAATGCTGTCAATAGGGGGCGCTACCAAAAAGCACTTTGGGCCCTATCACACACCCCCAGCGCTGTGACGTCAGGCTCGACTCAAGTTTGTTCTGTCAGTCTCAGCCGGACGCAGTTCTCATGTTCACGTCCAGCTTCTCGCTGTTTAAATATCAAATGCACTGGCGCATCTGTTTACCCAAGGGCGTCTGGTCTGAACACCAGGTGTGTGTCTGAACACCAGGTGTGTGTGTGTCTGAACACCAGTTCGGTAGGGGGCGTGCCAGACGGTAGGCGTGCGGCGGTGGGGCCGTGCGAGCGGTAGGCGTGCGAGCGGTAGGCGTGCCAGGCGGTAGGCGTGCCAGGCGGTAGGCGTGCCAGGCGGTAGGCGTGCGAGCGGTAGGCGTGCCAGGCGGTAGGCGTGCCAGGCGGTAGGGGCGTGCCAGGCGGTAGGGCGTGCCAAGCGGTGGGGCGTGCCAAGCGGTAGGCGTGCCAGGCGGTAGGCGTGCCAAGCGGTGGGGCGTGCCAAGCGGTGGGGCGTGTCAAGCGGTGGGGCGTGCCAAGCGGTGGGGCGTGCCAAGCGGTGGGGCGTGCCAAGCGGTAGGCGTGCCAGGCGGTAGGCGTGCCAGGCGGTAGGCGTGCCAAGCGGTGGGCGTGCCAGGCGGTAGGGGCGTGCGAGCGGTGAGGCGTGCCAGGCGGTAGGGGGCATGCCAAGCGGTAGGCGTGCCAAGCGGTAGGCGTGCCAAGCGGTAGGGGCGTGCCAGGCGGTAGGGGCGTGCCAGGCGGTAGGCGTGCCAGGCGGTAGGCGTGCCAGGCGGTAGGGGCGTGTCAGGCGGTAGGGGCGTGCCAAGCGGTAGGGCGTGTCAGGCGGTGAGCGTGCCAGGCGGGCGTGCCAGGCGGTAGGGCGTGCCAAGCGGTGGGGCGTGCCAGGCGGTAGGCGTGTCAGGCGGTAGGCGTGCCAAGCGGTAGGGGCGTGTCAGGCGGTAGGGGCGTGCCAGGCGGGGCGTGCCAGGCGGTAGGCGTGCCAAGCGGTGGGGCGTGCCAGGCGGTAGGCGTGCGAGCGGTGGGGCGTGCCAGGCGGTAGGGGGCATGCCAAGCGGTAGGCGTGCCAAGCGGTAGGGGCGTGCCAGGCGGTAGGGGCGTGCCAGGCGGTAGGCGTCCCAGGCGGTAGGGGCGTGTCAGGCGGTAGGGGCGTGCCAAGCGGTAGGCGTGTCAGGCGGTGAGGCGTGCCAGGCGGTAGGGGCGTGTCAGGCGGTAGGGGCGTGTCAGGCGGTAGGGGCGTGCCAGACGGTAGGGGGCGTGTCAGACGGTAGGGGGCGTGCCAAGCGGTAGAGGGCGTGCCAGACGGTAGGGGCGTGCCAGGCGGTTTCTCATTGGTCGAAATGCTGCCTCTTCTTATACTCTTAAAAGGAAGAAATACCTAATCCCATTAAAACAAATTCCATTCTTTTAACGTAAAAACAACGTTAATGATTTGAAGATCATACGATTAAAAAAATAAATACTCTCAAAAGTACATGCTATTGAGATTTGTGCTTGGACCCCGTGCGACTCTATTTACTGATTTGTATTACTGGACAGAAAATGAAGGGAAAGACTTTAGGACTTTCTTTTTAAGATCATGACAAGATTTCCTCTGATTGGAATCGGTTATCATTGAGAACATTCAGTAGACAAAAATCAAGCAAGATTATTATTAGCAGAATAACATAATAGACCAGATGTGAAACATCTGGGTTGTCCCATTTGGTACTTCAGTGAGTTAAATGGCCTTGAAATCCAGATGCAGGCTCTATTATGTATGAGGCGAGATATGCGCACTGAAACTACGGAACTCAAAACCTATTTTGAAATTATAAACAAACATTAAGTTTTAGAAAACATTAAGATGTATATATATATATATATATATATATATATATATATATATATATATATATATATATATATATATATATATATATATATCATGTTTATTTTTATAAGTACGTTATAAGTACGTGCAATAATATTAAAAAACGTTGATATTTAAGTTCGGATCTGAGCTCACAGGTTAACACCCAGATGGATCCGCTCCACCAGCCGACTCCAGTCAAACATATTTGCCCATGTGTTAAATTAGATTAGGCACAAGAGCCACTGTTCATTTATCTGTGATTGCTATATAATCTATAAATTAAGCAGCTTTTTAATTTCATTTTATATTATTTTATGATTAATTTTTTCAGGCTTTAGATTAACAGTGAGCCTTCAAGCAGAAATCTGAGTCCTCAGCACTTTAGGGCGACTTTTTCATGGAGTACGTGACACAGAGGAGCAGTATGTGAGTGGACGTGCGGAGAAAAACACACACACACACACACACACACACACACACACACACACACACACACACACACACACACACACACATGTTGTGTTTCCATGTTTTATGGGGACATTCCATAGGCGTAATGCATTTTATACTGTACAAACCATATTTTCTATCCCCCTACACTGCCCCTGCCCCTAAACCTACCCATCACACACACACACACACACACACACACACACACACACACACACACACACACACACACACACACACACACACACATGTTGTGTTTCCATGTTTTATGGGGACATTCCATAGGCGTAATGCATTTTATACCGTACAAACCGTATTTTCTATCCCCCTACACTGCCCCTGCCCCTAAACCTACCCATCACAGGAGACATGCTGCATTTTTACTTTTTCAAAAAACATCACTTAGTGTGATTTATAAGATGTTTTCCTCATGGGGACCAAAAAAATGTCCCCACAAGGACAAAAATTTGGACATTGCCATCTTTGTGGGGACATTTTGTCCCCATACCGTAGGGATTACCAGTCCACACACACACACACACACACACACACTCACACATACACACACAGTTTGCTGCCTTTATCACATTTAAATTTACATTCAGTACGTCTTTGATCACGTTCTCTTTCTACACAAACAAACATATCTTGATTTTAGCTTTGCGATCTAGGCAGTGAGATTAAAGAACGCATTCATTGATTCTTAAATAGGTTGCAGACGTGAAGAACATAATTGCACCAAGCAATTGTTTGCCTATGTTTGGATGGAAAAAAAGCAGAGGATTCCATTTGCACAGAAGGTAAAAACATCTTTCAATATCTGTTATATACGGAAACTATATGTCAAATATTTATTAGAAATGTCTGCACATCTAGCATTCTCATGAAAGAATCAAGGGTGTTTCCGAAACAGATGTACAGATCTGTCTGCTGAAATGTCACCAGAATCAAAATAATCTGACGGTCTTGAGCTGATGGTGTTGACAAAATCATGTTTATTTTCTTTCACAGAAATCTCTCTTTAAGGACAATAACGAGTTAATGTCCCTAACCCTGACATTTACATAACCCCGCCCCCGGGAACATGTGGAGAAGAGGAAGAGTTGCTGTAGTCGAGCACATTTGGGAGTCTCTCGAGCTGTCGTCCGTCTCTCACATTTATTGATCCAGTACGAACACAAATGCAATCGCATGTCATAAAGCGAGATGACATCATCAGTTATAACCGTAATTACACTAAACTATCCCTGTTCTCTCTTCATCAACAGATATTCTCTGGCTCATCTCACAGCGCTTTATAGATGATCATGACAGAATATGCTAATCAATGACTGAAGATGGTGAACTCATAAACTCCTCCTCTATCCCTTCAGAAGCTCCTGTCTCATTCTACATGTTGTCTCTTCTTCTGGAGTCTCTCCATCATTGTCCGACTCCAGTTTGATCATAAAAGGCTGAACAGTTTCTGACATGTTCAATGTGTGTGTGTGTGTGTGTGCGTGAGGTAATCAGAGCTGCTAACATGAGCTCTTGAAGCTCCGCACTCTTCTAGTAAGTGGGAGTAGCAGCTCATTTGCATTTAAAGGGACAGCACGTTTTTGCTCACCTTCAAAAAGTGACAATTTTAACATGCTATAAAACTTATCTGTGGGGTATTTTGAGCTGAAACTTCACACACTCTGGTGACATCAGAGACTTGTAAAAATGGGCATTATAGAACCCCTTTAAGAACTAGGCATTTTGTTTATCTAGCGCGTCTTAATGGGACCTGCGGAAAATGAGGATGAATAAAAATCCTAAATAATTTCTTTAGATGATGTATATTTACTTAATCTTTATGTTCCAAGAGTCGGTGCCTCAAGAATAAGGTTTTCCCAGCTAAAAAATATATATTAGGGACATTTTGTTAACATTCCTAAAGTTATGAAAAGGTTTTTTTATAAAAAACATTGTATCATTCTTCAAACATTATGGGAACGTTACTTTGAATATTCTCTGAACATTCCGAAACAAGTTAGTCTTAAAAAATATTAGACAAATGTCCAAGTTCCATGAATGATGTACATTATAAATGTTTTTGTGCTAATGTTTTGAGAACATTATTAAAGAGCATATAGCTTTGAACGGATGTTCTATTAGTGTTACCGGAAGACTATCCGAGTTCCCGTCACACAGACACACACACAGTGAGGGCCGTTTCTCTTTAGTTTCAGGTTTCTTTGTGTTTGTGGCTTCGATCCGTCTCTTTAGCCGAAATTACTGTAGTGTTTGCATGCACTGATGAGCCTGTAGCATTAGCGATGCAAACTGTAGAAAGTGTTTAAGTGATTTATTGCATCTAAACCGCAAGGAGGGTAATACGTTTTGACAGAAGCACTTTATCAAGTCTGTATCAATATTATTTGGAGAGAGAGTGAGTGGGAGAGAGACACAGTATATTTATGTCTCTTGTTTTCTCTATGGAGTTGTAATGCATAGCATGATTAATGTGTGTGTGTGTGTGTGTGTGTGTGTGTGTGTGTGTGTGTGTGTGTGTGTGTGTGTGTGTGTGTGTGTAAACCTGGAGTGTGTCAGAGAGAGAGAGAGAGATTGTGTGTGTGTGTGTGTGTGTGTGTGTGTGTGTGTGTGTGTGTGTGTGTGTGTGTGTGTGAGTGTGTGTGTGTGTGTGTGTGTGTGTGTGTGTGTGTGTGTGTGTGTGTGTGTGTGTGTGTGTGTGTGTGTGTGTGTGTGTGTGTGTGTGTGTTTGTGTGTGTGTGTCTCAGAATGCATGTGTCGGCTCGTTGGTGAAGAACCTAACCATGACGTTTCCTCCAAGGTTTCTAGCATCTTCTGATTGATCAAGACACAAAGGAAATCAATATATCTACTCATCCACGTATCATTACTGCAGCTCAGTTCTTCTTCTTCACATTCATCTGTCAGCTGTTTCCAAACCCCAGTCACAGACGCTTGGCTAAAAGAGCAGAGGCGGCCATATCTGAGTCCCTCTGTGATGTTGAGCTCATCATTCGAGTGCTCTGTTGACAGAAGCACTTTTAAAGGTGTGTGTGTGTGTGTGACACTGGTGTTAAACTAACAGTATCAGTTCATTGATTGGCAGTGATTGAGTCCTCTGGTAAACGAGAGCCTGCAGAATAAACAAGATCTCAGACAGATACAGAATCGATGGAGAAAGACAAGGAGAGATTTTTGAGAGCGTGCATAAGCAAAGTTTCCTGTTTTAATGTCAGACTTGACAGTCATATAGAAACAGCACGAGTGTGCAATGTCGTGAAATGTATACGCCAAAATGAGTTTTCGCGTGCATATGATACACACTTTTATGGCGTGTATATGAGGGTGGGGGGTATAATACGCCATAAAGTGCGTATCATATGCACATGAAAAACTGCGCACCATTTGCACACCAAAACTCATGGATTCCACGGCATTGCACACTCGTACTACGCATTTTCGTGAGAAGAGGTTGGTATCTCACACCCTCATTCATGTAGTTATATACATGTATATCTCTTTTTTTAGATGGTATTGTTTGGTAAAACTACAATAAGGTCTCATTTGCTAAAATGAATGAATGCATCAGCCGGAGCAATTTATTTCTTCCAGTGCTTATTAATCTTTGTTAATGTTAGATAATACAATGCAGTTGTTCATTCATGTAAGATCAGTTAACTTTATATTTAAAAAAAAAAAAAAAGCATAAGTAATGTTGAAATTAACTTTAACTTGGAATAATAAATGCTTTAGAAAAACCATCATTCTGACCAAACAGTCCCAATGGCCAGGAAGATTCAAAATATTTAACCAGAAAATGCATGTGATTTTTACATTTTTATGAAATGCATTTAAGTAATAAATAAATATTATAGTAAATTGGTTGATATACTGTATCTTTTCAGCAATTGTAAGAGACTGGCGGGTCATTTTTTAAACACATCTCATAAAGCAAGGAAAATAATCAAGGCATGTTTCCCGCAATTCGTTCAATAACACAAACACAGGATTGATATTTAATCATTTTCATTTACATGCACCTATACTTGCTAAAAACATCCATCCAATGCTTTTCCCCAATGCATTTTAATTAAAACAAGTATTATTATTATTATTTTTAAATGATGACAGACAAATCACAGTTTCACAAAAATTGATGAAACTCACCAACTCTAGTGCCATGTTTGCTTCTGGAGTTTGAATGAAAGAATCATTAAATCATCTCTCAAACTCTCTTACTCCCAAATCACAAGAAGAGGAGGAATCGCAAAATTAGGCTAATGGCACATTCATTATGAAACTTAATGAGCAAATAAAAAGCACATTAAAACCATTGTGCTGTTTACGAAGTGGCTTCATTTGATATCAAACGCTGGGCTAATATAGTGCAATAAAAGATAGGTGGCTTCAATTTATAATATCCTGATGATTTGAAGAATACAGGCTTACATGAGCATTTTTCATCCTTTCTGTTCTGCCAAACCCTGATGGCTGTGTGTGTGTGTGTGTGTGTGTGTGTGTGTGTGTGTGTGTGTGTGTGTGGACTGGTAATCCCTACGGTATGGGGACAAAATGTCCCCACAAAGATGGCAATATCCAAATTTTTATCCTTGTGGGGACATTTTTTTGGTCCCCATGAGGAAAACATCTTATAAATCACACTAAGTGATGTTTTTTGAAAAAGTAAAAATGCAGCATGTCTCCTGTGATGGGTAGGTTTAGGGGCAGGGGCAGTGTAGGGGGATAGAAAATACGGTTTGTACAGTATAAAATGCATTACGCCTATGGAATGTCCCCATAAAACATGGAAACACAACATGTGTGTGTGTGTGTGTGTGTGTGTGTGTGTGTGTGTGTGTGTGTGTGTGTGTGTGTGTGTGTGGACTGGTAATCCCTACGTTATGGGGACAAAATATCCCCACAAAGATGGCAATATCCAAAATCCTTGTCCTTGTGGGGACATTTTTTGGTCCCCATGAGGAAAACATCTTATAAATCACACTAAGTGATGTTTTTGAAGATGTAAAATGCAGCATGTCTCCTGTGATGGGTAGTGTGTGTGTGTGTGTGTGTGTGTGTGTGTGTGTGTGTGTGTGTGTGTGTGTGTGTGTGTGTGTGTGTGTGTGTGTGTGTGTGTGTGTGTGTGTGTGGTAGGTTTAGGGGCAGGGGCAGTGTAGGGGGATAGAAAATACGGTTTGTACAGTATAAAATGCATTACGCCTATGGAATGTCCCCATAAAACATGGAAACACAACGTGTGTGTGTGTGTGTGTGTGTGTGTGTGTGTGTGTGTGTGTGTGTGTGTGTGTGTGTGTGTGTGTGTGTGTGTGTGTGTGTGTGTGTGTGTGTGTGTGTTCATTAATTCACTTGGCAAAAAGAGGCAAATCTCATTGATCATTGGACACAGGTTAGCCAGGAGACAGAAACACCTCTTGTGCAATTAGCATGTAGAAGAGGAAGCTGTCAAATAAATAATATGTCTACATAAATGCCTCTTTCTAGTAATGAGATAAAACCTAAAGCGATTTCTGCCAGTTTGTGTTTGAACATGGGTCAACGGCATAAAAGTGTCCAAATGTTTTAAAAATATTTTTTTACACGCAAAGTTCATAGAAACGGATTCTTTTGCCAAACTATTTAATGTAAACGTGCCTTTTTGACTTTATTCCTTGAGAAAATATCTAAATACAATAAATTCGGCATGAAACCGAAGTTGCGCTGGTCTTTTCTTCCCTATTGTGCCGTATATCGAGTGAAGCGCTTCAGGAACAAGAACAGATGTAGGAGAATCGGAGAAGAGATGAAGTTAGTCTGATTCAAGATTATTAAAACAATAATGATAAATAATTTAGAATAAATGCTGCAATATTCCATAAAATCAAAACAAAAATAAAAACAAAATAAAATATATTCAGAAATGCATTGCATTTTATTTGATTAATAGGTCTGGAAAAAAACAAGGAGTATGTCATTGACAGATTGGTCTCCTGAAGTTCCTGAATTAAAATAACACATTGATCTCTGAAGAAAGAGTGGCCTCATGGAGAGACCGGACCAGGACTGATTCCTCTCATTTAGCCAGCATCTGCTCTCTGGGTTTGCGGTGAGAAAGAGCATCATTCACCAGTCAGGTCACTGTAAACGAAACCCCCGGTGGCTGGTGAAAAATACCTGAAGCCTGTCTCCACAGCTGAAAAGCTATTTAGGTCCAGCTCTGTGCCATGCTGTCCTGTGAGCTAGTCCTAACTAAAACAAATGGGCCTTTATTCCCGGCCTTCCTGTGCTAGCTCAGCTAGCTAAGCTGTAGGGCGCTAAACGAGACAGCACAAAACCGCAGACAAAGATATGTTTCCTGCATGGACAGCAGAATCCCAATATATCCAGCAAACAGAAGTATCCGAGGAAATCTGTTGTGTGAAGCACCGTTGGCACGGCTCGGCCTCTGTGGGTTTGATCACAGTAGTGTTCGCCTCCTTACGAACTAAAAATCATTTAGTTTTAATGATTCTTACATAACACAGAAGGTCCACTAATTACCACTGACCTTGCTGTGGCGAGCTTGATATCTAAATCTGCTCCAGAGAGAAGATGTGCATGGATGAGACACTGCTGTGTTTGACACGTAACAGCTCACTCATTTATCATTAGACAGCTGTGGACATGTGCTTCGTGTCTTATCCCATACACGTCATATATGACAATATGATATTTTTGGAAAATAGTTTTGCAAAGATATGTTTATGTAGACACATACAGTACATACATAATAAAATTGCACTGAAATGCAAAAAAATAATTTTAAGTAGTTTGAAACCACTCAAGGATGTGATTTTTGATTGGGGTTGTGAATATTATATCCATCCATCCGTCCATCCACGAATCCATCCATCTATGAATACAGCCATCCATGAATCCATCCATCCACGAATCCATCCATCTATGAATACAGCCATCCATGAATCCATCCATGAATCCATCCATCCATGAATCCATCCATCCATGAATTAATCCATCTATCCACGAATCCCCTATCCATCCATCCATCCATGAATCCCCTATCGTTCCATCGTTCCATCCATCCATCCATGAACCTCCCTATCCTTCCATCTATCCATCCATCCATGAATCCCCCATCCATGCATTCATGAACTCCCTATCTATCCATCATCCATGCATCCATGAATCTCCCCATCCTTCCATTCATCTATTCATGAATCTCCCTATCCTTCCATCCATCCATCCATGAATCTCCCAATCCTTCCATCCATCCATCCATGAATCTCCCTATCTATCCATCCATTCAGGAACTCCCTATCCATCCATCATCCATCCATCCATTCATTCATGAATCTCCCAATCCTTCCATCCATCCATCCATCCATGAATCTCCTATCCATCCATCCATCCATCCATCCATTAATCTCCCTATCCATCCATCCATCCATCCATCCATGAATCTCCATATCCTTCCATCAATCCATTCATGAATCTCCCTATCCTTCCACCCATCCATCCATGAATCTCCCAATCCTTCCATCCATCCATCCATCCATGAATCTCCCTATCCTTCCATCCATCCATTCATGTATCCCCCTATCCATCCATCCATGTATGAATCAATCAATTTATTCTTCCAAACAATTTTTTATAGCCATCTCAAATAACAACTGCAGGTTTGTTTCAGGATAAGGTTTGTAAGAGTGTACCTTTACAAACAGTTTAAAACAGATTTCGTCATAATGACGGGCCTGCAAATATTCTCCACAGAGCCTATCAGTGTCAGCGTCTTCTTCCCACCAGCCCTCAAAAAACACTCGTTGGACAATAACGGCTCAAAGCTTTCTTTATCTAAGCCATCTTCTCACATCCTTTAGCGCTCAATGCCATTAATCATTCCCTTCTCATGCCGACTAACAGTACGATATCAACGGCTTCAACAACTTGAGAAAATCAACATGCACTCCGGCAGATTTTATCAAGGTCATTGGGCTGTTAGCGTGGAGGAGCGGAGGCGATAAGCCATCTTCTATAAGTTAATTAGCTTTTTATCACACGACACAAATTACGAAATTGTCAAGCCGTTGGTTTAAGGGGGAGCAGAAAGCGTTTTGAAAGAAATACAATAACAGAGAGGTCGAGAGCAGAAGCGAGGGGAAAGTCCATTCTGGCGAGGTGACACTGGCTGTAATTCAAAGACGGGGCTAAATCAGCGGCTGAGCGCTGAGTTTATTCTACCTCCATTGGTTAGCGGTGGCCCCATGCAAAGTGCGCAGTGCAGGGACTTCGCTCTAACTGCCATACTGATAAGGGAGATTAATGGGGTTGTCGCACTGCTTGGCATATGATCAGGGCTGGAGCAACCCAAATGTGACTGCTATCGCAGCCATCTGTATCCCTGCGGAGCAGTGAAGTGGATGAAACGAAAGGACAAGCAGTCTCACAACAGAAGAGAGAGAGAGAGAGAGAGAGAGAGAGAGAGAGAGAGAGAGAGAGAGAGAGAGAGAGAGAGAGAGAGAAAGAACACTATGAAAAAGCCCTTCGAAAGTAACGCCGAACAGGAACTTTGAATGCTCGAGCATGCAAAATCAAATAAAATAGCATGGCTTGAAAAGGAAGGGCCTGTGAAATATGGAAGACGACTGGTATTCTGTTTTTTTCTCACAGATATTTGCATGGAAATGACAGCTTTTGCTATTGGTGTGATGTGAATGTGTTAGAGCAAAGGTTTTGTTATCAGCCTGGTAATCTCGGCTCTACACACAGCGCTGTCATTCTCACTTTTCTTTTCCTTTGTATATCTCTCAGAGATTCTCCTAAATGGAAAATTGAGATGGGGGAAAAACAACAAAAATGCCTTCTTATTATATAAAAAAAGTTTTCTATACATCTCCTAAATTATATTTTGTTTTGGTTCTATTCAGCCATCTTACTTTCTCTCCTTATTCAGTTTCATTTGGTTTTGCATTTATTGAAAGATATTTTATTGTGTGTGTGCGTGTGTGTGTGTGTGTGTGTGTGTGTGTGTGTGTGTGTGTGTGTGTGTGTGTGTGTGTGTGTGTGTGTGGACTGGTAATAAAATGTCCCCACAAAGATGGCAATATCCAAATTTTTGTCCTTGTGGGGACATTTTTTTGGTCCCCATGAGGAAAACATCTTATAAATCACACTAAGTGATTTTTTTTGAAAAAGTAAAAATGCAGCATGTCTCCTGTGATGGGTAGGTTTAGGCAGGGGCAGTGTGTGTGTGTGTGTGTGTGTGTGTGTGTGTGTGATGGGTAGGTTTAGGGGCAGGGGCAGTGTAGGGGGATAGAAAATACGGTTTGTACAGTATAAAATGCATTACGCCTATGGAATGTCCCCATAAAACATGGAAACACAACATGTGTGTGTGTGTGTGTGTGTGTGTGTGTGTGTGTGTGTGTGTGTGTGTGTGTGTGTGTGTGTGTGTGTATACATTTGCAAGGCAAGGATGCATTATGTTGAAGTGAGATTTATAACGTAACAAAAGCATCAGATCCTCATATGAGAATGATTAGTGAAGGGTCATGTGACACTGAAGACTGGAGTAATGATGATAAACTCAGCTTTGATCACAGGAGTAAATGACACTCTAATTCACATAGAGAACAGCTGATCTACACATGGAATAATATTTCACAATATTAATGATTTTATTTTATTTCTGATTAATAAACAACCCTTAAAACCCTCTTCATATATATATACCACTCGACCTTTTAAAAAAGGATGCAAATAAAGTAGGATGGGAGTAGCTTGAATGACTCACTGTATTTTGAATCTTCCTCTCTAGTAAACTCTTAACCTGAGAATAGTGGCCAGATCACCGAATCAGTCAGTGGAACAGATCGGACTAATTTAAACATTAAAATTTCATTGCGGGTGAACTACTGTGTCCTGTGGAAGGATGAAGCCAGTGTGTTTTCCCCCATTAATATTTACAGTAAAGTCTGCAAACAGAGGTTTATAGATCTGTTTCTGTAAGGTAGATGTTCTGGGCTTCAGTCTATCACAGCACAACACTGGCTCAAGCTTATGGGTTAAAGGAGTGTCATTTGGCTTATTTTTATAGCCTACATTACTGTCTGATTTTGTCTGGACTGTTGTCTGGATCTAGGGTTTGGCATTGTAATTAAAGTGCCCGTTTTCACGAATGCCACCAGCAGGCCTCGGTGTGCCTTGCTCTTGATTGATGGGCACACACTCCTTCAGTTCACTGCTGACAGCACCTGCTTCACAATGTGTTCGTCTCTGAGAATAAACATTACTGATAGATGGGCTTGTTAAGGTGCAACAAGCAGATGAAGGCAATTACAACAGCGTTCTACATGTTCCACAACAATATTAAGCTCACAGCAAGTCCTGGATTTCTGGAGACAAGTCAAGATTTCAGTGATATTTGATAGAAAGAGCCCTGAAGGCATAAAAGAGGAACACAAATGGACCAAACTGGCAATAGTCAAAGAAACCCTACGGGGGGATTGGAGTCAAAAACTGTTTGTTTTTCTTTTTCGGATCTACACTGAAAAAAAAATATTAATAATTTGTAAAAACGAAATTCTCTCAGAAATTGCTAATGAATTTCACAAATAATTGCAAAGATATGGGGGATGTCTATAGGCAAGGATCTATTCGAAAGCAGTAACAAAAAAAGAGATATTTCACTCAAAGGAGGAGGAGGAGAATAATCTGACAGAGAAAACACAAACGTAACAGCTCTGTGCATTAACACACAGACAACGACCAACAATAGAAAACTGAAAAACAAGAGCATTAACACAGGGCTGCGTTCAGCCCCAACAAAACGGAAACAGAAACGGTGGAGCGTTGAACACCCTGTTCTGAACGCGGTTGCAAATATGGCAGCTGAGAAGGCAATTTTTGTGTTCTTTTTGAATAATTTTCAGAGTCTTAATACATGTTTAATACTGTAAAACATGATTGATGTTACAGTCACTGCCCCTGCTGTCCAGAATAAAACAGTGAAGGGATTTGTGGTTCTTAATTATTATGATCCAACATTTGCCTTGCATTTCAGGATGAAAATACAAACAAGTCTTCTAATATCTTCAATTGTTGCGTATACCGTGCCGCAGCGGACACACTGTGCGAGCGGTCTCTTTAACACTGCACGGTTTATAAACGTGTTGCTGGTGATTGGGCCGACATTTTTGACAAACCCACCAAACAATATCAAACCCCGTTGCACACTCTTTCCAGGAAGCATGACGTTCAACACAGAATGCATAGCAAAACGTTTGCCACCGGTTTGAGCTCGGACGTGCCCCTGGATAACAAGGCACAGGTGAGGGTAATCAATGACTATGGGAACAATAGGGTGACCAAATGTCCTGTTTTCCCAGGACATGTCCTGTTTTCAAGTCCTGTCCGGGCCATCCTGGCTGTTTTTATAAAGTGATGAAAATGTCCTGGTTTTCATTATTTTCCATTGGGACATTAAATTGACTGGCACTCGGGTATCATTAGAGTATCTCATTGCTGGGCCGAGTGTCCTGGTTTTCGCTAATCAAAATATGGTCACCCTATGTAACAAACAAGGGCAACTATGGAAACAAATGTAAACACAGAAAGGAAACAATGGGAACAAAAAATACTACAAAATAAAAGTCCTTGAAAATGTAACACCTGCTTTGCATAAGTTGTGTAGACAACCCTTGCTAACTGGGTCGGCTCAAGGCAAGGCATTTTGACAAATGTCAAAATTTGAGTTCCTTTCTTTTTCCCTTTTAGAAAAGTAGTTTATGTTCTGAGTTTCCTTATAATTTAACTTCATTGATACTCCTTTAGATCTAATATAGTTACACCAAATTAACAGGTTTTATTAGTTATTTATTCGTTTTGAATATATCTCTTTTTCAGTGTATTTTGTGAAATTACCTTTTCACAACCAAAATTAAATGGCATTGCCTAACCAATATAAACCAACAAGATAAATGTACAATGCCTTTTGATTACCACATTAATAATGACATGTAGATGATATATAACAACTCTTATCAGATCAAACAGGCCTAATTATTTTCAGTTCAAAGATTTCAGTCCAAAAAACAACAAATTCGAATTTCCCCCCTTAGTTCTTAGAAAGTGTCCGTTCAAAAATAAAAATAAATTACCTCAATCCTTAAGTTCAAAAGAGAATAACTCCCACAGATGAATGAACTGCAGGAATGACGGAAATCCAATGGAAAATGAGAAGTGTAGATCCAAGTTCAGTCTTTACGGTGGCTCGCCATCTATTTCCTTCACTCCTCACGTGACGCATCCACACCAAACGAAAATCCAACTCAAAACACATGCAAAAACTGTCCTGCACACAACAGGACAATGCCCTTAGAGAATTCTCTTTACATTAGCATCATCCAGCAAATTAACAGCATATAATCACACTTTACACAGTGAAACACATTGCGTTTCTGTTTAGTCTCTCATTAATACACCACATAGTCATAATTCACCACATTTATCAAAATAAACATCCAACTCACCGATTCCTCTGTAAATGAACTGTTTTTGTTCATTTGTCTTTCTTTTCTAGGTTACACCAGATGAACCACGATTAGCTTGGAAAGCATCTAGACATAAACTTCTCAAACAATGTAGTTTTAACGTAAAACTGATTCTCAATGAAATTCTAGTATTTTTTATTCTTCTGGTATTTCACAATTAATTATCGAAATCACTTTTTCTCCTCGCTGTTCTCCGTTTGTTCATTGCTCACAGGGGGTGGAGTCAGCGCTGCGGCCTGGGCTAAATCCGAATTCGCCCCCTAAACCCTCATTGACTATTCCCTACGTTAGTCCACTAATACAGTTCACTTGAAGCAGTGAATGAAAGCGAGTGTGTGAAGTCGGACAGCCATTGTGTGTACATCAACTGTACACTCGTTATTACGGTGCAATGTGGGATTGACTGAGTGCACTCAAACGTGAAAATAGTTTATGCATTCTGATTGGATGCCTAACATCTGCAGTGCCATTTGCAGTTCTTATGCTGCGCTCCAGCTCCAGGTTTTTGAGCCCGTAAGTCACGACTTCAAACACGACTCATGACTTTGAATCGTTTCCACGCAAAGTCCTGCCAAACTGCCTGAGCGCCAGGAACTGCGGTAGCGAGATGTAAACTAAACATGGCGGACCGAACGGGGCTTATGCTCATTTACAATCATCTCTATCACCAAAGGTGCTTACTCCTTGCTTATTTGAGAGAAAAGGAGGGGAAAAATGGTGCATAAGGCAAGAGAGGCTGTTATACCTTTTATTTTACGTTATTTGTATATTTGGAAATGTATTAATTTATTCTTGCACTCAATGGACTGAAAACTAGCTAACGCTATAAAAGCTGCTGATAATGCATAACATTCGCGGGCTCTATGACGTCAGAACTCGTAACTGGGAGTACATGGCTCTAGTGCTAGTTCACGGGTGGGAAGTCACGGGTTTGGCTGCCATTCCAGTGCACTTTCACGGGAAGAAGGTTGGAAAAATACGGGTTACATGTTGCCTGGAACGCGGCATTATTGCTTGCATTAAAAAATGCTGGGTAAAAAACAACCCAAGTTGGGTTGAAAATAGACTAACCCAACAATTGGGTTGTTTTAAACCTGCGGTTGGGTTAAATGTTTGCTTAAAACAACCCAAATCACTGGGTTAGTCAATTTTCAACCCAATTTGGGTTGTTTTTTACCCAGCATTTTTTATAGTGTACTAATATGAATAATTAAATATATGAATTACATATCATAATAAACTATTACATTGTCACAAGGTTTTTTGTTTTGTTTTTTCACTCACATACTTATTTAGTTAAATGTGTTATTATACTGATCTAGATTTTGAACTTTTTTAACAAATTAACTTTGGCATAGACTGCAAATGTACCAATCGGAGTCTGGAAATCGCGAGGGCACAGAAGACTGAAATAATCTTTGTTTTATTTTCAACTTTTATAAAAAAGTGTATTTTTAACAGTGTATTAATTTATCCGAAACAACATAAAAATGCAGTACAATTCATACATTCAAGGTCTTGAGTTTACCTCTTCTATGATGAGCATATTTTAAGTTTCTGTATTAAAATTCATTATGTATTTTTATTATCATACTTATTATTGCTTTTCATATTAAAGGAAAGAAACTCATACAATTCAAATTATAAAAAGTAAAAAAAAACCTCTTAGTTTGACAAAGTTTTTGTTTTCTTAAAAATAGTTTACACTGCTTCAAAGTTTAATCATATTTGGCAAAACTTTAGTCTAAAAACCAAAATAAAACAGTAAAGGATAGTCACGTAAGGTTTTGGGATTTGATTCACGTTTATGTTGTCATGTCTTTTATTTTGTAATTGTATTCTGTGCGTATCCGGGTTGAAGGAGGCAGGTTGAAGTGAGAACCCAAGAGCAATTGATTTACTCCAAACAGTGTCCACTGGCCTGTTGCACAAAGCTGGTTTCAGCTGCTACCAAGGTAAGTTCAAGATTAATTTGAGTAAACTCTGTTTTTTTGGTTTCAAGAAGGTGGATTGTTTTTTAGCGGTGTTCATCACCATGGTAACTTACACTACATGGCTAACCTGCTCTGGATCAGGTTTTATTCTGGGTTTGAGATCGCAAACCCAAACTGGACCAATCAGCTGCAAGTAAAGACACAATAAAGCCACACCCCCTGAATTTGCAGTTTATAGTGAAAAAAACGTTAGAGACTCAATTGCTCATCCTTTGGTGCTAATTATTTATTATATTTATATTATATGAATTATAATTATTTTTAATGAATATATACTCATATAATTATTATATTAATTTACAAATTGCCAAATATTAATATAAATTTAAACATGCATTCATAACTCTTTTAAACGTGCATTCATTTGAGCTCTTTGTGACGCTATAATTATTAGGCATATTTGATTCACATCACAGCATTGATATAGTGAGATATTCTTTCAGCTGCCTTCTTTCATTTGTCAACTCTAAACCTACTCTGAAACTCAGAGTTTGTTCAGCTAGCTTCATGCAACAGGCCTCAGAAATACAATAAAAAGACTTAGCATAACACAAACAGAACCATGGACATGAACTCACCAACAATAGTACAGCAGATAATACTCAACAAACATATACAGAGACTAGGGAAACACATGACTGTGACAACCAATGAACAACCAGAACTCAACCTCATGACAAGACAGTGAACCAATGAGAAGTATGGACACATGACTGGACCATCCACTGAGAACATGACACATAGACAAGGGAACCAATCAGACAAGAAAACTAAGGAAGCACATGGCATGATCACATAAGGGCAAGGAGGTCACATGACGAGAACCAGGAAACATGAAGCTAAATAAAAGACATTAAAACATAAATGTGAACCAAATCCCAAAACCAAACATGACAGACTGTCAACAAGTCTATAAAAATATCAGATAATTTGACCCTTTATGACAAGGCACAGTTAGCACGGGCTGTAAAATAACAAAAACCTATTTATAAAAAGTATTTCTGAACATAATGATTAATATGCCCACATGAAAAAATACTACAGAGTATTATAGTAAAATTACAGTAAAAATCTCTAGTAAATACTATAGTGTTTTTGAACCGTACTATAGTAAAGATACTACAGTAAATTAACAAAGTGTAGTAAATACTATAATATACTACAATTTACTGTAGTATATTTACTATAGTATGGTTCAAAAACACTATAGTATTTACTAGAGATTTTTACTGTAATTTTACTATAATATACTGTAGTGTTTTTTCATGTGGGTGTGTACACAAAGTTCGAGGTTAATTTTTCTTTTTTCTTTTTTTGTGTCACTGACTTGAAACTTTTTTTGAAAATGGATTAAGTTTTTTCAAGATCACACAAAGCCAACATGGCACAACTAGGCTCTTCCTTCTTCCGGCTGACTCATAACCTCTCCCTGTTCTCCAGTGTTTGTATATGAAGATGCAGGAGAAAAAGCGTCTCTGCCCTGTGTGTCCGGTGCGAGGTCACTGTAAAGCTCATGAATATCTATTAGACGGCAGCACGTTTGGGTGCGATCTGAAGGGCGCAGCGATCTGGAGAGAGAGCCTGAGGACCGACGGCCCCGCCGCTAATCTGCATGGCATTTATCAACTGGAACGGCCTAATGGGGATGTCAGCGGAGACGGGGAAAACGGAAGAGGAAGAGGAGGACGACATCGGCACCACTTTTGGCTTTTGAAAGGAATGGTGACAGAGACGAAGAGCTGCGTAAAGATTAGTGATATCTCCAAATGAAGGAAACTGTAGCTCTTTAATCTGTGTAGCGCTGATCGTGTTACCGTGAAGGCCATGACCGCTGAAGCGCGCTGGTCAAAGCAGAGCCAGATATCAGCTCAACTCAATTCAACGTCCACTCTCTCCTGCCAGCGCTCATGCAAAAGAGGATATAATGCTGCACATACACACATGTAGGATTTACATCATATACAGTCAAACCTAAACATATTCAACACCTTCAACATTTTCTCACATTATCACAGTTCATTTAGAAAATGGTAATAAATTATGACAAAGAGTTAAACTGTCAGAACAAATTAATCTTGATAATGTCAGATAACTTTGATAGAAAGGCATGTAATGCATTACAGTAAAACAATCAGCTTTAAAGGAACACTCAAGTGTTTTTAGAAATAGGGCTTATTCAACATCTTTCCTACATTTAGATTTGTGTGCAAATGCATTTTTGTCTCAGTGCATGCATTGTTTTAGTTTGGCAGGGTCGCCGCTAGCTTAGCTTAGCATAATGAATGGAATCCTATGTTGCCAGCTAGCATGTCCCAAGTAACTTGGGACTATATTATGGGAAAGCTTTTGACACATAAGAGGTCATCATACTATAAAAATATCCTGTACATTTCAGAACTGAAAACTTCCTTATTAGTCTAATACAAGCTTTTATTGACACCGGCCCAGCAAACGACAGGTTCTTAAGGGCGTTTACAATGAAGTCTCACAGCGGCCAATCACAGCAGTGGGCGTTTACACTGAAGTCTCACAGCAGCCAATCACAGCAGTGGGCGTTTACACTGAAGTCTCACAGCAGCCAATCACAGCAGTGGGCGTTTACACTGAAGTCTCGACGCGCCATCCTAAATGAGCCCGTCTCGTGCGTCATACCCAAAATTTCGAATATTCCTATCTAATATGATTTAAGACCTGCAAGGTTGCCAGAGTAATAATTATACACTGTTAATAATAGGCCAGAGGAGAACTGGCACCCGACTGAGTCTGGTTTCTCCTGGTTTATTTTTCTCCATCATGCCCTGATGGAGTTTTGGTTCCTTGCCACTGTCGCCTTTGGCTTGGCTTGCTCAGTTGGGGACACTCAAATTATGATCCAAGTTACTCAACTAAATATACAAATAGAATTTATTAATTTGGTCATATATAATTCTATAAACTATCCAAATTAAACTAGCCAAATCAAATTTTGTTGCAATGTTGTCCTGTTTAACACTGTGAAGCTGCTTTGAAACAATCGTCATTGTAAAAGCGCTATATAAATAAAGTTGATTGATTGATTGATTGAAGTCTCACAGCGGCCAATCACAGCAGTGGGCGTTTACACTGAAGTCTCATAGCGGCCAATCACAGCAGTGGGCGTTTACACTGAAGTCTCACAGCAGCCAATCACAGCAGTGGGCATTTACACTGAAGTCTCACAGCAGCCAATCACAGCAGTGGGCGTTTACACTGAAGTCTCACAGCAGCCAATCACAGCAGTGGGCGTTTACACTGAAGTCTCACAGCAGCCAATCACAGCAGTGGGTGTTTACACTGGAGTCTCACAGCAGCCAATCACAGCAGTGGGCGTTTTCACTGAAGTCTCACAGCAGCCAATCACAGTAGTGGGAATTTACACCGAAGTCTCACAGCACCCAATCACAGCAGAGGGCGTTTACACTGAAGTCTCACAGCAGCCAATCACAGCAGTGGGCGTTTACACTGAAGTCTCACAGCAGCCAATCACAACAGTGGGCGTTTACACTGAAGTCTCACAGCAGCCAATCATAGCAGTGGGCGTTTACACTGAAGTCTCACAGCAGCCAATCACATTCAGTGGGCGTTTACACTGAATTCTCAAAGCAGCCAATAACATCAGTGGGCGTTTACACTGAAGTCTCACTGCAGCCAATAACAGCAGTGGGCGTTTACACTGAAGTCTCACAGCAGCCAATAACAGCAGTGGGCGTTTACACTGAAGTCTCACAGCAGCCAATCACAGCAGTGGGCGTTTACACTGAAGTCTCACAGCAGTGGGCGTTTACACTGAAGTCTCACAGCAGCCAATAACAGCAGTGGGCGTTTACACTGAATTCTCACAGCAGCCAATAACATCAGTGGGCGTTTACACTGAAGTCTCACAGCAGCCAATCACAGCAGTGGGCGTTTACACTGAAGTCTCACAGCAGCCAATCACAGCAGTGGGCGTTTACACTGAAGTCTCACAGCAGTGGGCGTTTACACTGAAGTCTCACAGCAGCCAATCACAGCAGTGGGCGTTTACACTGAAGTCTCACAGCAGCCAATAACAGCAGTGGGCGTTTAAACTGAAGTCTCACAGCAGCCAATCACAGCAGTGGGCGTTTACACTGAAGTCTCACTGCAGCCAATCACAGCAGTGGGCGTTTACACTGAAGTCTCACAGCAGCCAATAACAGCAGTGGGCGTTTAAAATGAAGTCTCACAGCAGCCAATCACAGCAGTGGGCGTTTTTCACTGAAGTCTCACCGCAGCCAATCACAGCAGTGGGCGTTTACACTGAAGTCTCACAGCGGCCAATCACAGCAGTGGGAATTTACACTGAAGTCTCACAGCAGCCAATCACAGCAGAGGGCGTTTACACTGAAGTCTCACAGCAGCCAATCACAGCAGTGGGCATTTACACTGAAGTCTCACAGCCAATCACAGCAGTGGGAATTTACACTGAAGTCTCACAGCAGCCAATCACAGCAGTCGGCGTTTACACTGAAGTCTCACAGCAGCCAATCACAGCGGTGGGCGTTAACACTGAAGTTTCACAGCAGCCAATCACAGCAGTGGGCGTTTACACTGAAGTCTCACAGCAGCCAATCACAGCAGTCGGCGTTTACACTGAAATCTCACAGCAGCCAATCACAGCGGTGGGCGTTAACACTGAAGTCTCACAGCAGCCAATAACAGCAGTGGGCGTTTACACTGAAGTCTCACAGCAGCCAATCACAGCAGTGGGCGTTTACACTGAAGTCTCATAGCAGCCAATCACAGCAGAGGGCGTTTACACTGAAGTCTCACAGCAGCCAATCACAGCAGTGGGCATTTACACTGAAGTCTCACAGCGGCCAATCACAGCAGTGGGAATTTACACTGAAGTCTCACAGCAGCCAATCACAGCAGTGGGCGTTTACACTGAAGTCTCACAGCAGCCAATCACAGCGGTGGGCGTTAACACTGAAGTTTCACAGCAGCCAATCAGAGCAGTGGGCGTTAACACTGAAGTTTCACAGCAGCCAATCAGAGCAGTGGGCGTTTACACTGAAGTCTCACAGCAGCCAATCACAGCAGTGGGCATTTACACTGAAGTCTCACAGCGGCCAATCAGCAGTGGGCATTTACACTGAAGTCTCACAGCAGCCAATCACAGCAGTGGGCGTTTACACTGAAGTCTCACAGCAGCCAATCACAGCAGTGGGCTTTTACACTGAAGTCTCACAGCAGCCAATCACAGCAGTGGGCGTTTACACTGAAGTCTCACAGCAGCCAATCACAGCAGTGGGCGTTTGAAGTCTCACAGCAGCCAATCACAGCAGTGGGCGTTTACACTGAAGTCTCACAGCAGCCAATCACAGCAGTGGGCGTTTACACTGAAGTCTCACAGCAGACACGCACATTGTTAAAACATGGCTAACTTTGGAAAAGCAATATTTGGTTGAAGTGTTAATGATAAATATATTAATCTGGTTATTTATTTCTGTATGACTACAAATATGCATCACATTAAGCTTATTAGTTAGTTTTTTAAAAAAAAAACACTTAAGGCATTCTACTAACTATAAGTAACTTTATATGTCAACCTATTCTACTTCCCTAAACCCTAACCTAACAGTACTAATACACTAATGAGGGTTAGTCGATGTAGTTGAAAGTTACTTATAGTTAGGAGAATGGTTAAAGTGGGCAATCGAAAATAAAGTGTAACCGTTTGTTTATGTTAAAATATGTATCAATGTATAAAACTTTGGGCCAAACCTAATTTTACAGAGACATTGAGCCTTCGGAAATCTCAGTGACGCATCTTTTAGGACTCAGGATCATATAACCCGATGCTTGTGATGAATCGATTCCCACCCTGCGGGTCAGAAGCAAAGGCAGACGTTTGAACCGACGGTCATCCGGTGGACATGCGTCTGCACTGCCAAACGCCCCCACCTCTCGATGCTCCATCATGTTCGTCTCCGTCTCCGTCTCCGTTTGGGCTTTTTTAACATCGGAGGGACATTGGCCTTTAATGTTCCCTCACGCTATGATAAAGGACGGCCAGCGTGGAGAGGACGGATGGACGGGCAGAGCAACAGATGAAGTGCGAATGTGCTGAGTCACTGCGACGAGCCGCAACCGCCGGTCACTTTGTCCATGTGAATGTCAAATGCAGTTTTGTCTAGAGAGGCAACATACAGGAGCACAGTGCGTTCTGCTGCGTGCCATGGAAAAATAAGAGAATCATTAACTTCTATTTGACATTGAGCAGGTTTCGGATCTTCTGCTGTGAACAAATCACATCTGAATGATTGTTAATGCTAATAATTGTCAATAAACTTCACCCAAATGGTCATCGTTTACTTGCTATTGTTCCAAACCTGTATGGCATTATTGCCTCTGTTATGATATTTCAATACAAGATGTAAATTTGTACAGTTATGCTCCACCAACACAGAGGATTTCTCATCTTTACTGATTTAACTAGTACTTGTTTGAACATTTTTGAAGCATTCAATAAAACGTACAGTACTTTAAGACTTATTAAGGCGCACAAGAGTGACCAAAACAAAACCATATTTAAACTATTTTAACAGTGAGATGTTGGTGTCCATCACTTCACACTATTGGTGCATTCAAACTGACTGAAGGAAATGAAAATAGAAAAATCTTATTACACTCTAAAATATGCTGGGTTAAAAACAACCCAAGTTGGGTTGAAAATGGACAAACCCAGCAAATGAGTTGTTTTACCCTAGCGATTGGGTTGTTTTAAGCAAATATTTAACCCAACCGTTGGTTTAAAGCAACCCATTCACTGGGTTAAAACAAAGTCAATAGTTGGATTTGTCCATTTTCAACACAGATGGGGTTGTTTTTAACCCAGCATTTTTTAGAATGTAGTTTTAACCTGACTGTTGATGGAGAAAAGAT
Organism: Gobiocypris rarus; assembly: GCA_023029165.1. Classification (NCBI taxonomy): domain Eukaryota; kingdom Metazoa; phylum Chordata; class Actinopteri; order Cypriniformes; family Gobionidae; genus Gobiocypris; species Gobiocypris rarus. Next base: position 39,410,516 of record CM040918.1, on the reverse strand, counting down.
ATTGCCAAAAACATTCTAGTCATTTAAACTACATTTCCCATCATTCTTAGAGGCAGCATGAGAAGTACATTCACACATAAACCATCAATAGAGCACAACGGGTTCTGGAAGCATAAACTCCGTTCACTGTTAAAGTCAGCCCTACTGTGAGCTACGAGGTTGTCAGTCGATTGTATCTTCTTTTGCTGAAGCTGTCGGCATGCATTTCATCAGGTTATATTTTAAAATAATCACGTTAAACAGCTACATTTACGGTTAAACTACATTACCCATGATGTTGTATGGCAAATTCCACCAATCAGAGAGTGGAAACAAGCAAAACATGCCAAATTGGCTCTTTAGCTCCGCCCACTACCACCAGTAATGACTTAATCAAGGCGATAGTTCTACACTCTAAAAATATATAAATGTTGGTATGTATGCATATTTTGCAATAGAGGGTATGCATTGACATCATTTTCCGCCAGATCACGCCCCCTCAGCCGGACTGAGTGGCAGAAGAGCTGCTGCATGACTGGAGTTCTCTTTCATCATCTCGTTTTGAGATCCACATATGGGAAGGGTATCCGTACCTGACCTCTGCAGAAGCATCCAAATGCACCAAGTCTGACAAGACAGGCAGGAGCGGGCAGCCAATGACCAGTAAGGCCCCACCCTTTACGACGGCTCTTGTTTTGGTTCACATCGGTCAATCTGAAAGATGCTTTTTTCCACATAAGCATTTATCCACCAAACCGGAAGGTTCTTCGTTTTGCCTATCAAGGCATTTGTTACGAACTCATGGTGCTTCCGTTCGGACAAAAATTAAGCCCCCAAATTTTTTGCTTGCGTGTGGAAGCGGGCTTCACTCCCCTGTGAATGTCTGGTCTACGGACCCTGACACACATATACGATTGGCTCATCATAGCCGATTCGAGGGAAAAGGTGTTGCAGGACACCTCCCGTGTGCTCGCGCTCATCACATCTCTGGGCTTCAGGGTGAATGTGAACAAGAGTAATTTTACACCCAGTCAGAGGGTGATCTTCCAGGGCATGGAGCTGAACTCAGTCTCCATGCGAACACGTCTCTCTCATGAGCGCGTTCTCTCTCTGATGAACTGTCTGTCACAGTTCAGAGAGGGGGCGAGGGTGCGATATCGCACATATCTCAGGCTACAGGGTCTTATGGCTTTAGCTATCCAGTTTTTATCACTAGGACCCCTGAGGATGAGGGCGTTCATGAAATGGGTTTTGTCACTACATTTCAGTCCGTTACACAAACTTTGCCGCTCTGTAACAGAGACACCTGCGCTGCAGCTCTGCGCCACTGGAAGAGCGCGGACTTTTACGCACAGGGTACCCCTCTGGGGAGTGTCATGTTGCGGAAAGTCGTGACGACGGACACATCTCTAACAGGCTGGGGTGCCACCCAGGAGGGCTGAACTGTGAACGGTTTGCGGCCGAGCAAACTACTTTCAGAGCACGTAAATTATTTAGAGCTTCTAACCATTTGGAAGGCTCTGAATCATTTTCTGCCTCGTCTGCAGGGACATCATGTGCTCGTACGCTGCAACAATACCATGGCAGTGGCTAATATCAATCGTCAAGGCGGCGTGCTCGCTGAAGCTTCATGCCCTAGCTTACAAGCTTTTGGTATGGAGCAGGCGAGTTTTCCTGTCGTTACGCGTGACTCATGTTCCAGGGATTCTGGACAGAGGCGTGGATCTTCTATCGAGGAGGAACCCACTCTTCGGAGATTGGCGCCTCCACCCTCAGATAGTAGACATGATATGGATGAGACTTGGACGGGCGTCCGTAGATCTGTTCGCCTCGCACGAAAACAGCCATTGTCCTATGTTCTTCTCGCTAAAGGACTTGGACGCATGGCCCAGAGTGCTGCTGTATGCCTTTCCTCCCCTGTGCCTGATAATTCCCACACTGGCCAGGGCGAGAGAGGGGTTTTTTTTTCTCATCCTGATAGCACCCAGGTGGCCCAAAGCGCCGTGGCTGGCAGGGATAATCCCTCTGTTATATGCCCAGCCGTGGTGCCTCCCCCTCCGCACAGACCTATTGTCTTAAGCGAACGGGGAGATTTATCACCCACACCCGGACAGGGTAGCTCTCTGGGCTTGGCCCATGAGAGAACAAACCTAAGCGCGTTAGGGCTTCCCCCGCGCATGGTGGCTACTATACAGAATGCCAGGGCCGTTTCTACACGGTCCTTGTATGGCTGTAAGTGGTGGGTGTTCGATGAGTGGTGTGATGGGCGGGATCTCACTTCATATCAGTGCTCAGTCGCTGATATCTTGTGCTTCCTCCAAGACCTTATGGATAAGGGCAGGTCTTTTTCCACTATTAAGGTCTATCTGGCAGCTATCTCTGCTTGTCATGTGGGTTTTGAGGGCTCAACGGTTGGCCAGCATTCTCTCCGCAGATTTATGAAGGGCGCCCGTCACTCGTTGCCAGTCATTAGGAGAACGATCCCTGAATGGGACCTCTCTATGGTGGTGGAAGCTCTGTCTCAATTCTCTTTTGAGCCTCTGAGGAATATTCCCCTTAAGTTGCTGTCCTTCAAAACAGCCTTGCTCTTGGCCTTGGTGTCAGCCAAACGTGTCAGTGAGTTACATGCACTCTCAGTCCACCCCTCGTGCACCAAATTTTCTCTGGGTGGAGATAATGTTTTCCTCAAACATAATCCAGCCTTCATTCTGAAATGTTTCCCTGCGTTCACATCGGAGGTGTTGGAGCTATCTGCTTTTCACCCTCCGCCCTTTTCCTCCGCGGAGGATCAGAGGCTAAATGCCATGTGTCCAGTCCGTGTGCTACAAACGTATGTGTCTAGGACCAGCTTGTTCAGGAAGAGTGACCAACTCTTTGTTTCATGGGCTCCTCCCCGCAAAGGGGAACCCCTGTCTAAACAACGCCTCTCACATTGGCTTGTGGATGCTATAATCTTGGCATATGAATCAAAGGGAGTGCAACCCCCAGGGAACATCAGAGCTCATTCCACGAGGGGCCTCTTGGGCTCTGTTCAGGGGAGTATCACTGCAGGATATCTGTTCTGCTGCCAGTTGGGCTTCTCCCCATACGTTTGTGCATTACTACAGGATGGATGTCACCAGAACCTCAGTAGCACATTCGGTCTTGGGGGTGGGGTATTCCTAACCCTGCCTTCTTTTATATGTGCCACACATAGCCTATGTTTCATGTCCTGCTTCACACATGATTCTGCTTGCGTCGGTGTGGCGAGTTCATGATTATGAGACGTGTCGTGCACCGCCCCTCGGGGTGACCATCTTTTTCTGGCTAACAGGACCTCACTGTGAGTGTATTGGGCAATCGGGGAGCTGTCCATGTCTCTCCCATAGGTGGATCTCGAAACGAGATGATGAAAGAGAACAATAGGTTACTGTCGTAACCCCGGTTCTCTGAAACATCGAGTGGAGAGATCCACCAGCCTTGCCCTGATTGCCGCACGAGAAGTGAATATAATTACTGATGTACAGTAGCGTATGCAGCCTATTTATGCCCGCAGGTAAGGGGTGGGGCCTTACTGGGCATTGGCTGCCCGCTCCTGCCTGTCTTGTCAGACTTGTTGCAATTGGATGCTTCAGCAGAGGTCAGGATGCCCTTCCCATAGGTGGATCTCTCCACTCTATGTTTCAGAGAACCGGGGTTACGACAGTAACCTATTGTTAATAGGGGAAACGAGAGTAAAACAAACGATTATCAGTTTAAACTAAAGGTTGGACTCGATATAGTGTACCTTACAACTTACCAAAGATCCGGTGATCCATGGATATTGACATGCAGCCAGGAATCATGTTTCCAGACATTTATATGAGCCTGATTTCGACACCAGGGAAATACATAAAGCAAATTTGGCTGTGAACGCTTTATATAAATACAATAAAGGTCTAAATCCGGGTGATCACTCATATCAATGTTATACATATATCATCATATCGTCCAGCCTAAAACGTGTATAGAGTTTGTCAGTGTTTATTTAAAAACACCCAATTATGCAGAATATATGATATTTAATTGATGAGTTGTCAATACAATATAAAACAAAACAACATATAAGGTATGATTTTACCCCACAATTCAACGTACTGAGACAAAATGAACTACAAATACCCTCTATAAACTTAAAATGTATTGTTTATATATTATAATTGTTACATCCACCAACTGGAGTGCCCATGATCTCCACCAGAGGGCACTCCTCCAGACTCCCTTGCTTTCCCATCATGAACTTCGACTCCCATAACCCACTGGACTCATTGGGTGCGTTCATTTGACCGTAAGTGGACTGCGAAGTGGACTTCAGAGGGTTTTCCGCCATCTTAAGTAAGATTCCCATCCAAAGGGAGAGAACACGTTCAGTTCGAAGGGTACTGCGAACGGCGTAGGGAAGAAGGGAACATCGATACATCACTTCACAGGAAGTGGAGAGTAAAAATCACCCAACTGTCATTGCGCGTCGCATCACCTGTCTGAACTAACGATGGAGCAGAGCCGTTAGAGGGGTTTTTAAACAGCTCTGCGTATTTGAATATTAATAGTTATTATACAAACTTATGAATAGTCATGGCAATAACTGTTACATTCGCATATTATATTTTATGAATATGTAAACAAATTAAAAGTGTTGAAAAAACAGCTGAGGGCTGTCATTTTTTTTTATTTTAGTTTATTTACCTCAGGAACGGTTGATTTGCAACTGCGCGTGGGAAAGAAAGCATACAAGATGAGACCGCTACAAAGACCATAGATTAAATACATTTAGTTAACTAAATTAAAATGAATTTTCATATTGAATGACATGCAACGTTACAGCTTCAAATCTGTTCAATAGCCTACAGGTATATGTAAACTAATGGATAATGGTTTTGATTATTATATATATATATATATATATATATATATATATATATATATATATATATATATATATAGATAGATAGATAGATAGATAGATAGATAGATGGATAGATGGATAGATAGATAGATAGATAGATAGATAGATAGATAGATAGATAGATAGATAGATAGATAGATAGATAGATAGATAGATACATACTGTGTGATTTGTAAATGTATATGCTTATTATATGGTTTTAAATTGTAAAGTATAGTTAATGACAATATTAATTTATATTATATCAATCTGCGCGACCCCGTTTTTGCCTTTCTTTAATGACATTGCAGGGCGTTCCAAAAGAGCGATTATTGTCAGTGAAGTTCACTTCAGCTGATATACCATGCTCAGGGAGTAGGGAGCAGTGAACAGTGCGTAGGGACCCTGTCGAATGGAACGCACCCATTATGTTTGATTACTTCCACCTGTGCCTCATTATGTTGTTAATGCCTGCCTATTTGAGCCCTTGCTGTGTTTGAAATCGCCCCCTATACCCTCATGCCCTATTCCCTACATTACTCCACCAATATAGTCCACTTGAAGGAGTGAATGAAAACAAGTGCACCGGAAGGGCTGCCGCTTTTCCATAGTTTCTACTGTTTAATAGTCATTTGAAACTTATGAAACTTATGCCCGCAGCATCTTGTGGTCAGACACGGTGATTCATTTGACGAGCGACTCTCACGGTGCATTATGGGTATTATTTAGCTTTTGAGCATACATCAGTTGTACTCTTGTTATTGCAGTGCATTGTGGGATTGAATGAGTGCACTTGATAATGTCCACTATGGTAATAGTGCCCTTATTTAAGAGTATACGGGGCGATTTCGATGCTACGGAGCCAGACCAAAGTATAAACAAGGCTCGAGGTGGTCAAACAGGTCTGTGGTATTACCAGTCTTGGTCGGGACGACGGTCTTGCATAATTTGCAGATGACATTGGTCTGACTACGTTTAGACTAATAAAATCCAAAAAATGCCATACTGGCGAGCTGACTTGTTTTCCTGTGTCCTGCCATACTCATTTTCGGGTTGATCCCCAAACTTGATACTGTTACAGGATTGGCTGTTAGCGTGTTACTCCCTATGTTGCTAGGTTACCAGATAGTGACTGCCTTTGTTCACGCAACCAAACTTGCGTGCAACCTCTGGTTTCTTCCGACGAAAAAAAAAAAATATCGAAAGTTTTATCGAACGCATTTTTTATGAATATCGTTTATGATCTATAGCGATACATATCGTTATCGTTTTATCGCACAGCCCTATTTGTATAATCAACATTTTGTAATTCAATATTTCTTCATCATTTTTAATTTGGTTATGCTGTTTGCAAAGCTTCATGGGATTGTAGTTATTTCCCTCACTAAAGCTGTTAAGTTTTGAAGCAAACAAGTTTTTAAAAATAGGCCACAAATACAAAGTTTGTAGCGTTGTGATCCACCCCGTAGCTGATCGGTTTGGTTCACAGCTTATAACTCTTTAATGAAGACTTTTAAAAAAAATCCCTATGGGAAGAATTAATGGAAAAACTACAATGCTGCTAAAAAAGGGGGTCTATTATAGACCTAACACTTTACACTTCATTTTGTTGCATTAGCATTAAAATGCATCCTGTCTTTGTCAGAATTGTAGCAGAGAGAAAAAAATATGAAATTGCCCATCCAGCAAGTATATTTAATTCCCATTTAATTCCCATTTTTCCAAGTATATTTAATTCCCATTTGTCCTGTTTAACACTGTGAAGCTGCTTTGAAAGAATCGTCATTGTAAAAGCGCTATATAAATAAAGTTGATTGATTGATTGATTTAAAAAACTGAAATGCAAAAAAAATGATGATTTCCAGACTCATAGTAAGAACCTTAAAAGTGCGCAGGAATAAACTAGAGGATCCAGTTTCATGTTCTAAAGAATTTCCAGAGCAAGTCATTAAAAAGAAAAGAAAAGAAAGAAAAGCACAAAGAAGGGTTGTGTTCTGATCTTAACTCGTGGACTAATCTATGCTATGATTGTGCGGGGGACTCAGGTGTAGGTTTAGAGCTCGGCTGGAAACGCATTAACGAGTCGTCTGTAATAACAATAAAGTCCTTAATGAACTCTGCTGGAGCTCCAGTATAATGAACCGACTCCGGCAGCGGCCACAGCGCTCACGGCTCGGGTCCGGCTGGGCTCTGGGGTCTCTTACTGGAACTCCGTGCTGGAGACGTCTGTGTCTCAGGATTAATGTGAAGCCCTCTTGCGCAGCAGTTCTCCTTCAGTGTTCCTCTGTGGACTTCAATTATGTATGGCCCATCTCCTCCCACACAGCTCAAAGGACCGCACGGCTCTGAAGCCAGCCGCAAACTACCATCTCATTATAATCGCACCTCGTTTTATCTTTCATGAGAAGATGCCTAATCCAGAGCTGAAGAAACTGGGTGCAATGTGTTCTGGGTGCGTAACTCAAGTTCTGAATACGCAGTTGCCATAACAACAACACTCATGAGGAAATGACACGGTAACTTTTAAACTTCTGTCTTCTCATTATACAAAAAGGCCAAACGGAGACATTTTACACATGTTTTAGGTTTTGTTTAAGGTGAAATGACATTTTTATACATTTGAAGCATTTCAAATTGATAAATGTTTACTAAAATGTTTGCTTAAAATGTTTTTTTTTTTCAGATTAACTCCAGCTAAAACAACATTTTCGTAAAATGTTTAGTTGTTGTAATTAAAATTATTTGCTATTTCATTCAGAACAATATAAATAAACCATATTATGTATTATATACAGTATATAATAAAGTGTTATATATAAAACTCTACACTGTAAAAAGGATCAATAAGTTATGACAACATATGATATACATATGGTATAATTTCAACTTTCTAAGTTATACAAGATTCAACTCAAAAGTTAATGTAATCTCAATTGAAATGACTTGTACTTTTAATTTACTTTAACTTAAAAATTTAAGGCAGCAACTGAACTTAAGTTTTTAAGTTGAAATAGGTTGAAATTGTTTACAGTGTATATAAACTTTAACTCATTTTATTTCAGCCGAAGCTTGAAGTACTAA
>CM040918.1:39377553-39397553 GCA_023029165.1 Gobiocypris rarus | reverse complement strand
CAGTCAATAATAAAAACACGAACCCATCAGTGTAAATGCATCACATAATGTGTAACTTCAAGTCCTTTGTAACTGGAGCGGAGTCTCCATGGGCGGCTCTGTGCAGCGGGGCATCTGTGAGACAAACACACACAGAGGAAGAGATTTGGCTGACTGGCACTAACTTACATCCAGCTTCAAAAAGGCAACAGCTGCTTGCTAAATCATCTGTAAAAGAAGCAATGCCACCCAAACTCTCTATAAATGCCACACCTTCATAGCTCTCATATTTAATTGTTGGCAGAACAGCTGGTGGCTTGTTTTAATTAAGGGACGAACAGGCTTCATTGTCTCGCGGAGCGTTCAAGTGCGGGTCCTTCATCTCAGATCTGTCACAGGAGGAGATTTCTGCGTTTCCACCCAGTCCAATGTGGCCACATTTAAAATGCATAATGACCCATTACTGTCTCAGATCTTTATGTTTATGTCTAACACAGAACCGGTGTAGCTTTTAGACAGTCTAAGCAAGTTTAGACCAAAACACTGGATCTGCAATAGATGAGAACGACACCACATCCTGACGTTTGCAGAGTTCGTTTGTCTGTCCACGGTGCATGTGAAACTGCTGACACTGACACCAATCACAACATATTTGTTTAAGAGGAGAACTTTGAACCAATGTGATTGCACACACACACACACACACACACACACACACACACACACACACACACACACACACACACACACACACACACACACACACACACACACACACACACACACACACACACACACACACAGACACACTGCCCCTGCTAAACCTACCATCACACACACACACACACACACACACACACACACACACACACACACACACACACACACACACACACACACACACACAGACACACTGCCCCTGCCCCTAAACCTACCCATCACACACACACACACACACACACACACACACACACACACATGTTTGTTTTTGTGAAATGTGGGGACATTCCATAGGCGTAATGCATTTTATACTGTACAAACCGTATTTTCTATCCCCTACACTGCCCCTGCCCCTAAACCTACCCATCACAGGAGACTGTGCAGTTTACTTTCTGTGAAAAACCTCATCCTGTGTGATTTATAAGCATTTTGAAAAGTGAGGACATGGGGAACGTCCTCATATTTCACCCTCTTTTGTAATACCTATGTCATACCCATGTCATTATACACATTTGTGTCCTGATATTTCACAAAAACATGACACACACACACACACACACACACACACACACACACACACACACACACACACACACACACACACACACACACACACACACACACACACACACACACACACACACACACACACACACACACACACACAGACACACTGCCTAAACTTACACACACACACACACACACACACACACACACACAGACACACTGCCCCTGCCCCTAAACTTACCCACACACACACACACACACACACACACACACACACACACACATGTTGTGTTTCCATGTTTTGGGGACATTCCATAGGCGTAATGCATTTTATACTGTACAAACCGTATTTTCTATCCCCTACACTGCCCCTAAACCTACCCATCACACACACACACACACACACACACACACACACACACACACACACACACACACACACACACACACACACACACACACACACACACACTACCCATCACAGGAGACATGCTGCATTTTTACTTTTTCAAAAAACATCACTTTCATGGGGACCAAAAAAATGTCCCCACAAGGACAAAAATTTGGATATTGCCATCTTTGTGGGGACATTTTGTCCCCATTCCGTAGGATTACCAGTCCACACACACACACACACACACACACACACACACACACACACACTGCCCCTGCACCTAAACCTACCCATCACACACACACACACACACACACACACACACACACACACACACACACACTACCCATCACAGGAGACATGCTGCATTTTTACATTTTCAAAAAACATCACTTGTTGTGATTTATAAGATGTTTTCCTCATGGGGACCAAAACATGTCCCCACAAGGACAAGGATTTTGGATATTGCCATCTTTGTGGGGACATTTTGTCCCCATACCGTAGGGATTACCAGTCCACACACACACACACACACACACACACACACACACACACACACACACACACACACACACACACACACACACACACACACTGCCACTAAACCTACCCATCACACACACACACACACACACACACACACACACACACACTGCCCCTGCCCCTAAACCTACCCATCACACACACACACACACACACACACACACACACACACACACACACACACACACACACACACACACACACACACACACACACACACACACACACACTGCCACTAAACCTACCCATCACAGGAAACATTCTGCATTTTTACTTTCTCAAAAAAACTCATCCTGTGTGATTGATAAGCCTTTTGAAAAGTGGGGACCGCTGATCTCAGGTTTTACTATACTTATGGGGACATTTGGTCCCCACAATGTAACATAAACAAGGACACACACACACACACACTCTAAAAAATGCTTGGTAAAAACAACCCAATGTTGGGTCAAATATGGACTAACCCATAACCCAGCGATTCGTTTGTCTTAAGCAAACGTTTAACCCAACCGCAGGGTTAAAACAACCCAACTGCTGGGTTAGTCCATATTTGACCCAACATTGGGTTAAAACAACCCAGCATTTTTTAGAGTGCACACACACAAAAATCACATTTATTATTAAATACATTATTATTATTTTTTTCTACTGTTAGGCAGAAAAAATTGTACATCTTCATACAAAGTAAATATTTTACACATACATCTTAGAACATGTAAATGTAGCTTTATATTTAGGAGTCTCTCACAAGGGGATCATGGGATATAAAAAGTCTGAAAACCCCTGGTATATTTCACAACAACATATCACAAATTAATCCAATTACAATCTAGCAGTAATCTATGCAGCCTTAATAAAGAGCTCAGGTTTCCTCTCATGCTATAATATAACCTGCAGCGGTAATGGATGTATTTGTAGTGATTTATTATATTGTTTACTAGCTTGGTATTGTATACATTATGTAGATGGAGCAACATCTGTGGTCGAGTTTAATAAGACTAAACAGAAGAATAGTTGAGAGGTGTTCATCTCCCACTACAGAGTTTCACAGACACATGCTGCAGATTCAAGGTTGATTCGAGTGAAGGTGATCTGAAATTTCTGCCCAGTGTTCTCAGGGTTTATGTGCACGTAAAAGTGTGAGTAATAAGTGCTGCTGTAATAATGCCAGTGATATCTCATCATGACCTCTTTATGAGTCATGGTCGTGTAGTTACTCTCCTACAGTGATCCCACACATGGACGTCATATCCTAAATGTTTCTGTATAGTAGAGGAGGCTGGGGCACCGCACAATATTCCACATTTAAATAATCCATTGGTAGAATAAAGGGGCGGGGCCTGATTGAGTTAGTTAGTAACTCCATGACATCACCCATAGGATTGTGAAGAGCGGTTCTGAAGCGTAAAGTAGGGTCGAGCTGGCCGTCGCCATCTTAGCAGCGTGTGTCACTCCCGGATAATAGAAAATGGGCAAAGAGGCGGGATGTGGGCGGAGCTGAGGTGATGACTAACAGACAGCAGATAAACAGCTATCCACTCAAAGTGGCCACTCCCTTAATTATGCAGAACTTTAAGGCTTGATATAATGCAAGTTATAAAAACATTCACCCCCTCACAGTCGTCATGAAGGGCAACAATATCCATATAGACCAAAACTAGAATTTGTCCCAGGCTGTAAACATGTTTTATTCTGCTGTAAAGTTGGGCATTTTAACATGGGCTCAATGGGATTCTGCTCCTTCTGGAGGCTGTCTCTAGTGGCCAGTCGATGAACTGCAGTTTAAGTTACTTCCGTATCGGCTTCAAAAGAAACTGCGGGAGGAGCCGCTTGGTTAAAACTGACGGTTATGGTAAGGGGTGGGGCATTTCCCAAACACACTTGACCAGTCACAACACACTGCTCCAGCTGACCAATCAGAGCACATTGTGCTTGATGGGTCAGTAGCAGAGTTGGCGTCTTTTGAGGCTGTTTGAACACATTTGACCGTATGAGATTAAAGCAATCCGGTCGAATGTGTTTTCAACCACCTCTGGAAGTGGTCAAAAGTTTACACCTGTATTTAGCGTTATCCACTTGTGATCCGAACGCCCAAAACGCATTTTAATAGCAGGAGTAAACAGGGCCTTTCCTACGTAGGAGGGATGTTCCCTAAAAGTTCACTAAAGGTGACGAAAATCCCGAATCCTTATAGAACATTAGGGATGTAAAACGTTCTTGTTTGGTTATGCTGCAGTTCAAGGTTCCTTATATGACTTTAGGGGGACGTTACAGTTTGGTTATTTTATGGTCACACGGCAACGTTACAAAGAGGACATTTGGGACGTTAACAGAACGTTCCCCTACGGTGGTGAGTGGTGTGCATTCAAGCTCTGGTCTCTGTGAACACCGTCAGAGACAACGGTAGCTTTAGCCGCATTAGCACATTCAGAAAGGCCATTTGCAAACACACACATTATAAAGTGCAGTACTTGCGAGTACTTGAAGTTGGATCACGGAGGGTTGGTATTGATCCATGTTTGAGAAGCAACTTTTGTGCAAATCCTGTGTTTTACTGACAATCATGACAAACATGTTCTGAAAGCATTCAGTAAACGTGATGGAAGGACCTAAATAGGACCAAAACATTACATTCTAGGTTGGTCCCCTAAAGGTCCTGCAAACGTTGTGGGAATGTAGAGTAGAGGGAACGTCCTATAGTGATGGTCCCCGAAACATTCCCAGAACATCCTGAATGTTCCCTGAAGGTCCCCCAAATAACGTCCCCCAACCCTTTAAAGAACTCCACATCATGACCGTCTCAAACGTTCTGGGAACGTTACAGGCGATGCCCTTGACACCAGTGGGGACGTTCTGAGAATGTTCTGGGAATATCACATTTCCCAATAAAATATGGTCCGCTAAACGTCTTGAGAATGACCTGGGCTGTGTTTCCCAAAAGCATCGTAAGCCTAAGTTGATCGTAGAGACCATTGGTGGCAATTGTTCTACGATCAACTTAAGCTTACGATGCTTTTGGGAAACACAGCCCTGAATGTTTCCTGAAGATCTCCCAAATAATTTCCCCCAACCGTTTAAAGAACTTCCCATCATGACCGTCTCAAACGTTCTGGGAACGTTACAAGGCGATGCCCTTGACACCAGTGGGGACGTTCTGAGAATGTTCTGGGACCATCACATTTCCCAATAAAATATGGTCCCCTAAACGTCTTGAGAACGACCTGAATGTTCCCTGAAGGTCCGCAAAATAATGTCCCCCAACCCTTTAAAGAACTTCCCATTGTGACCGTCTCAGAACATTCTGGGAACGTTACCAGGCGATGCCCTTGACACCAGTGGGGACGTTAAGAAATTCCAAAATTCCTAGCGGGGTTCACAGTGTGACAACCTGCCCCGGTCTCCCACTATGCATTTTCTCTCTAATCTCACTATAAAAAGCATCTCGACATCATCTAATCTGTGGTTAGAGGACCTCCTAAAACTTTCTTCTATCCACTTAGTCCTCCCCTCACACTTGGCCTGTGAAAGTGAAATCTGAGCAAACATTTGAAGTGTCTCCGTGTTTGACTCGCTCGACCCGGCTCAGTCCGTCTGTCTGTTTGGCCCAGTGCGTCCGTGTCCATTTGGGCTTCCTCTCTCGGCTTAATCCCTGTACTCTCCAGTGCAGAAAGGGCCGTGGCAGACACAGCCGATCGCTATGAGTGCAGGGCAGAGGCTAGCTGGAAAAAATCAAGTCATTTTAGAAAGATTACTTTTTTAAGCTTCTCTGCCTTTCCATTATTTTCTCCCCACATCAGAGGCTCGAGTCCATCGCCCTCCTCATCCTCCTCCATTTGCCCCTCTATGATTTCAGATGACTATCCAAAGGAACACAAGCAATTCACTACAGAGCCAACAATATTCACAAGTGCACCAGGTTAGAAAGCTAGATTAGGAAACAAGAAGTGAAACACAGAGAAGAGGACGAAGAAGTATAATAATATTTATATATATAATGTGTGTGTGTGTGTGTGTGTGTGTGTGTGTGTGTGTGTGTGTGTGTGTGTGTGTGTATATATATATATATATATATATATATATATATATATATATATATATATATATAATAATAATGTATATACTGTATATACATAGAAACACACACATATATTATGTAAACAAAAACGTTTATGTTAGATGTGATTACCCGCAATTAATCGATTTGAGAGCACATAATATAATTAATATAATATGATAGTTTAATCAATGAATCCAATGATCCAATCAATCCCTAATGAATCAAATCAAGTCCCACTGTCATTTGCTCTCGTTTCACATGAAACAGGACAAGTAAAATGGCTTGAAGAGTGTTTCATGTTGCCGGATCTTGCATGTGTAATCTCCCTTCAGAGGAAAAGTCCTTCGTTACTTCTAAACGAGGGCATGTTTTTACTGCGCGATCATTTGCATAGCTAATCTGATATTTACATGTATCAATTGCTCCATTAATTAGGTCAGCGATCAAAGGCAGATCACTCGGGAGAAATGAGGAAGACTCTGATTTCTGCCACTTTTGGAGATATGATAAAATACGGGGGCAGAGAGGAGAGCTGATGGGGAAGCACAACGTCATTTAGTGCTGATAAGAGAAGCATAAAAGACACTGCATTCTTATATAAGAGAGAAACACCATTAAAACATGTTAGAGGGGAGAGAAGAAGAAAAGCACGGCCACCTTTAGGGAAAATATAGTCCAGCTCCGCCATCTACTGTTCTGGATGTGCAATGTAAAATCACTGGAGCAGACAGAAGTCCAGAGGAAAGGCCTCCAACATCCCAAAATCCTCTGGGGCACACTATAACTGATATTCAGGATGGATGTTTTGATCATTAAATCTTCTTTACACAGTGAATTCTGGATATATAAACTCCAAATCATCTTAGAAAGTTAAGTTTTAAAAAAGAAAACATAAAATGATGAACCACCTGTTTTCTCTCTTTGGCAAATGGCTTTCCAAGGAGAAAAAATGTGATCGATTTGAAAGGCATGAGCAAATTGACAAACGAGCGTCCCTTGCTTTAATTGTATCTGCCAGAGTGGCTCTCGCGTTGGCGAATGAAGTGTCTTGATATTTGGAGCACGCGCTCAGATACAGGTTTTATGAAGCAAAGACATCATCCTCATCATCATCTATTAAAGTGTCTCTGGATTAACAAAGTGCTTGCTCATGAATGAAGGTAATGGTCCTCAGCTCATGTAAACATTTATTACCAAACGCCTCCTTTTAAATACACCCAAATAATACACTGAAAGCTAATGGTGCAGATTCACACTCAGTAATTGCTTGTCAATTTCACAAATAACTACAAAGGAATGAATGGAAGTCATTAGAAATTTTAAAGTACAAAGACTGAAATAGTCATTTTTACTTCAGTGTACCTGTGTATATTGTAGCACAACATACTCGGCAAAAGAATAAACTGGAGTAAAACATACTCTCTAAAAATGCTGGGTTGTTTTAAAGGCCACCTATTATGCAAAATTCACTTTTACATGGTGTTTGAACATACATGTGTGTTGGCAGTGTGTGTACACAACCACCCTATAATGGTAAAAATACACACACTCCTTTTTTTGAATCCCCATAAATCATAAGCAGTGTCTCAGAACTGCTTTTGCAGGATCCTGGCAAAGTGATGTCACTTTTTACAGGCCCCGCCCACGACTGTTGACGGACATTCCTGTATTAGCATAGATGCTTTTTTCTTGATTTACCCCAAAAGAATGGAAGTGGAATGTGACAACATGCCCCAGTACAGCAAATGACAGATTAAAATGTTATCTGATATAATCAAAGCAATATCCAAAACAAAATAACATATTTTGTCAATAAAATACAATGATTAACTTTTTTTTTAAAATAGAATAATGGCTTTTTTTTGTATCATTAAAAATGCACAAATGTTTGAGTTTGACAGCAAACACATGGCTAAACACAGCAATACAGCACAGATCAAATCATCATCATAATGAATAACTTCTGAACACTGACTCTCAGTCATTATTCACGCTTTCCTCATGGTTTCTCAACAGAACTACAGATTAAGATATTTTAGATTTAGTCCGGAGCAGCAATGGAGTTGTGCAAGTGTTTTTGTTTGTTCCCTGCATTTCGGTGATGATTGTTTTATAAACAAGGCCCAGTTTGACTCCGGATTTCCCAACGATAAAGGTTCACAGTCGTGCGTTGGAAGCAGGCGGTGAGTAAAACTTCTTCAAATGTCTGTAAGTTGTTGGCTATCGGCGCAAGTAAACAACATGAACGTATAACAATTTATCAATGGAGCAATGTATCATGGTGTGTGTTTAAATACATTTGTTTAGCTGACCACTATAGGAAATTAATTAATTATTTCATATTAAACCTAGGGGACATTCACACAAAGCACGCTTCTTCATTCAAATGCACTACTATTCCATTGTTTTACATGTAAACACACACTTTTAGCTCCGCCCACACGATACTCCTCCATCCGCTCGGTTTTATTCGGAAAGACTCGGTACAGCGAATCTTTCTTTTAAAAATATAATAAAACTAAATACTTTTCAGAGATAAGAAAGATGCAATACTACTCTATAGGTACTCAAGATTGACATGAGATTGACTGAAACTGAGTGTTTCACCCCCCCCCCTTTAAAGTCTCCAGAGTGATCCTGCATACGGCGGTGATAACGGTGAGAGCGCACACTTGATTACAGTACATCAGAGCTGATTTACGGATATAAAGTTTACCAGTTTATTAAGCACCACCCGAAAAGGCATAAGGTATTTTTGTACAGTTAATTGTAACTAGTGTTTCTGTGTACTTCGCTATGTATGTTGATGATGGAGCAGATGGAGCAGCTGGAGCAGTGAGTTGCGATTGGTGTGTGGGAAATGTCCCGCCCCTTACCATAAGCACAAGTTTCAGTAGTGTCCGTGACGTCACCCCTAGGTTTCTGAAGAGCATTTCTGAAGCTTAAAGTTGGCCGGATAACAGAAGATGGGCAAAGACGTGGGCGGAGCTGAAGTGCCTGGTTGCTGAAACCACGCCCACCTAGCTTGAACATAGTGGCAATCCACCTGTCACTCAAGTGACCACGCCCTTAATTATGTAGAACTTTAAGGCTTAATACAATTTACACAAATGAGTTATAAACCCCTCTCACTATTGTCATAAAGGGCAAAATAAGCTGTATAGAACAAAACCACTTTTTGTACCAGTGGCCAGTCGATGAATTACAGTTTAAGTCACTTCTGTGATGGTTTTAACACACTACTAACTAATTCAACTAGGCCCCGCACATTTATTCTGCTTATTAATTATTATAATGAGGAATAATGTGACGTGTTGGTTCTCTACAAGACTACAATGGAGACAAATTCAGAAACAGTGATATAGAGATGGAACAGTGGCATTACACACTAAAGAAAGATGGGAATATGGGAAAAAAGCATAATGATCTTTATGTGAGAGAGAGACGTCTACTGTGGCCAAAGCATTCAGCGTGTCTTTGCTCTGTGGTTTATGATGTGTGTCCTGGCCAGTCCCTTTTCCTCCCTGCATTCAACAGGTTGCCAATTAATCAGCTTCGACCCACTGAGAGTCACTCATGCCTAGAGCCTTTCCCTCCAGAGACGTGGCACATCTCTCGCTGTCTCCACCCAAACATGATTAATCTCCAGACAGGGCCGATTTTTCACCTCTGGACACTCAGTCTCCCAAACACATGTATGACCTTAGGTGTGCATTATCAGGATCGCACTGATTAATTGGAGCAACAAATGTTACAAATTGAACTCTAAAGATTAAGAGGGAACATTTAGTTTCCGCCTCCAGCAGTTTTCCATTCTGACGGAGACGTACAGCCGCCAAAGACGAGCCTCTTCTGATTCAACGATTGAAGGGGTCACGAGCATGAACGTTTGCTTTAGTCCACTGCTCTTACACAAGTTTCTGACATTTGATGGATAAATATTATCAAACACCACCAATTTTGGTGTTCAACAACTGATCAAAGTGAGATTATTAACAGCAGAAGAACAAATGATGAAGGTATAATATGGGAAATTCTGTCAAATCTTGTGTTGAATCTGACTAGCACACATGACCAGAGTTATTATCCATAACTAAAACTATCAATAAAATAAACATTAAAACACTTTTTGATAATGCATTATATAGATATTCATAATGTATGGTATAATACATTATAATATTCACAAATTGGTTGTTTGTTGTGTTTTAATGCATTACACTTTCTAAAAGTATATTATAACTGTGGTTACACTTATGAAGAAGGACATAAAGTGCATTACAAGACTTTTTACTTTTATAATGCATTATACATATAAGTAAAGAGTCACTTTTTTATTTATAATGTTGTTTAGTCTAAGTTGAGTAAAAAAATATAACTCTTTTTTTTATATAATAAAAATCTCAAGAGGGAACACAAATACTACATCTTTAACTAAAGATAAAATAAAAAAATAAATATTATAAATTGAATTATATTAAAATATTAACAAAAACCTTAAAAGCATATCAACACTGCATAATATCCTTGACTCTTTGATCATGTCAGTCCAATCCTGAGTGGATATTTTGAGTAATATCTCAACTGTTTTTGTCCATACAATGGAAGTCAATGGGGTCCACAATAACACTGGGGAAAAACAGGCATTTCAAAAAATTATTTTCATTTTTGGGTGAACTATCCCTGAATTTGTGTGGCACACCCATAGACTCTTAAAAAATCTGGACGTAGTGTCTGTGACGTCTCCCATGGGATTCTGAAGAGCAGTTTTAAAGTACATCTTAGCAGCGTGTGTCACTCCCGGATAACAGAAAATGGGCAAAGAGGCGGGATGTGGGCGGAGCTGAGGTGATGACTAACAGACAGCAGATAAACGGCTACCCACCTGTCACTCAAAGTGGCCACGCCCTTAATTATGCAGAACTTTAAGGCTTTATATAATGTAAACGAATGAGTTATAAAAACATTCACCCCCCTCACAGTCGTCATGAAGGGCAATATTATCCATATAGACCAAAACCAAAATTTGTCCCAGGCTGTAAACATGTTTTATTCTGCTGTAAAGTTGGGCATTTTAACATGAGCTCAGTGGGATTCTGCTCCCTCTGGAGGCTGTCTCTAGTGGCCAGTCGAGGAACTGCAGTTTCAGTCACTTCCGTATCGGCTTCAAGAGAGCCGCTTGATCACACCTCAGCATGGATTGTCTTATGAAATGTCACATTGTAATTCAGTCTTTGAGCTGAATCTCAGTTCACATGTAAAATAAAACATTCTGAAGAATAGTCAAAAAGATAGTGGACAATGGTCATACAAGCCTGATGTGGATTTTGTTAGAACTTTACTTACATTATAATAATCCAATTAATACATTTTTTATTTTTTTATTTTTATATAATTTATATTGATCATATTTTTTTGTTTTGTTTTGTTTATTTTTTTATTTAATTAAAATTTTAAAATTTTGCTTTTTAATTTTTAATTTTGTTTTTGTTATGTTTTGTTTTTTTATTTAGAGCTAAATGTTGTGGCCTTCCCATTTATAAAATAATAGTAATAATAATAATAATAATTTGTTACATTTATATAGCGCTTTTCAAGGCACTCAAAGTGATTTACATATAGAAGGGGGGTCTCCTCAACCCCCACCGATGTGCAGCAGCACCTGATGATGCGACGGCAGCCATATTGTGCCAGAACGCCCAGCACACACACCAGCTGATGGTGTAGACGAGGCCGAGTGATGAAGCCAATCACGTATATATTTATATATAGGAATGATTAGGAGGCCATGATGGACTGAGGCCAGTGGGCAATTTGGCCGTGATGCCGGGGTTACACCCCTACTATTTTCCAAAGGATATCCTGGGATTTTTAATGACCACAGAGAGTCAGGACCTCGGTTTAACGTCTCATCCGAAGGACGTGCTTGTTACAGGACAGTGTCCCCATCTCTACTGGGGCGTTAGGACCCACACACAGACCACAGGGTGAGCACCCCCTGCTGGCCTCACTAACACCTCCTCCAGCAGACTCCTAGTTTTCCCAGTTGGTCTCCCATCCGGTCTCAGCTCTGCTTAGCTCCAGTGGGAAACCAGTCTTGGGCTACAGGTTGATATGACTGCTGGCTTTTCTCTTCAGAGAGATAAAAGCATCTCTGTGAAGTTTCAGTGGTCGTTTTTAACACCCTAATAAAGTTTCATCTTAAGAGGCTGGTTGGTGTCGGTTTGAGGGTGCGGTAAAGGTTCTTTCCTGCGTCTCTGGTGCAAAACATACAAACATGAGGATTATTACCACGTTATGAAGGGTCACGGCAAAAGAAACACACCGACGCAGGCAGACAACCCAAATCACTGAGAAATCAATAGTTGTTACACTTTGGCAAAATATTGACAGAAGGAAAAGTAATTATAATTCTCTTCCCCTCAGTGTAACCTCCGTTTGTGAGCGACAGTGTGTGTGTGTGTACGACAGTGTGTGTGTGTGGAGATATGTGCAACAGAGAGTGTGTGTGTACGACAGTGTGTGTGTGTGGAGATATGTGCAACAGAGAGTGTGTGTGTACGACAGTGTGTGTGTCTGGAGATATGTGCAACAGAGAGTGTGTGTGTACGACAGTGTGTGTGACTGGAGATATGTGCAACAGAGAGTGTGTGTGTACGACAGTGTGTGTGTCTGGAGATATGTGCAACAGAGAGTGTGTGTGTACGACAGTGTGTGTGTGTCTGGAGATATGTGCAACAGAGAGTGTGTGTGTACGACAGTGTGTGTGTCTGGAGATATGTGCAACAGAGAGTGTGTGTGTACGACAGTGTGTGTGTCTGGAGATATGTGCAACAGAGAGTGTGTGTGTACGACAGTGTGTGTGTCTGGAGATATGTGCAACAGACAGTGTGTGTGTGTCTGGAGATATGTGCAACAGAGAGTGTGTGTGTACGACAGTGTGTGTGACTGGAGATATGTGCAACAGAGAGTGTGTGTGTACGACAGTGTGTGTGTCTGGAGATATGTGCAACAGAGAGTGTGTGTACGACAGTGTGTGTGTCTGGAGATATGTGCAACAGAGAGTGTGTGTGTGCGACAGTGTGTGTGTCTGGAGATATGTGCAACAGAGAGTGTGTGTGTACGACAGTGTGTGTGTGTCTGGAGATATGTGCAACAGAGAGTGTGTGTACGACAGTGTGTGTGTCTGGAGATATGTGCAACAGAGAGTGTGTGTGTACGACAGTGTGTGTGTCTGGAGATATGTGCAACAGAGAGTGTGTGTGTACGACAGTGTGTGTGTACTGGAGATATGTGCAACAGAGAGTGTGTGTGTGTACGACAGTGTGTGTGTCTGGAGATATGTGCAACAGAGAGTGTGTGTGTACGACAGTGTGTGTGTCTGGAGATATGTGCAACAGTGAGTGTGTGTAATGACAGTGTGTGTGTGACTGGAGATATGTGCAACAGTGAGTGTGTGTGTGTACGACAGTGTGTGTGTGTGTCTGGAGATATGTGCAACAGAGAGTGTGTGTGTACGACAGTGTGTGTGTGTCTGGAGATATGTGCAACAGAGAGTGTGTGTGTACGACAGTGTGTGTGTCTGGAGATATGTGCAACAGAGAGTGTGTGTGTACGACAGTGTGTGTGTCTGGAGATATGTGCAACAGTGAGTGTGTGTGTACGACAGTGTGTGTGTCTGGAGATATGTGCAACAGAGAGTGTGTGTAATGACAGTGTGTGTGTGTGTCTGGAGATATGTGCAACAGAGAGTGTGTGTGCGACAGTGTGTGTGTCTGAGAGAGTGTGTGTGTAATGACAGTGTGTGTGTCTGGAGATATGTGCAACAGTGAGTGTGTGTGTAATGACAGTGTGTGTGACTGGAGATATGTGCAACAGTGAGTGTGTGTGTACGACAGTGTGTGTGTCTGGAGATATGTGCAACAGAGAGTGTGTGTACGACAGTGTGTGTGTCTGGAGATATGTGCAACAGTGAGTGTGTGTGTACGACAGTGTGTGTGTCTGGAGATATGTGCAACAGAGAGTGTGTGTGTACGACAGTGTGTGTGTCTGGAGATATGTGCAACAGAGAGTGTGTGTGTACAGTGTGTGTGTCTGGAGATATGTGCAACAGAGTGTGTGTGTGTACGACAGTGTGTGTGTGTCTGGAGATATGTGCAACAGAGAGTGTGTGTGTACGACAGTGTGTGTGTCTGAAAGAACAGAGTGTGTGTGTGTACGACAGTGTGTGTGTCTGGAGATATGTGCAACAGAGAGTGTGTGTGTACGACAGTGTGTGTGACTGGAGATATGTGCAACAGTGAGTGTGTGTGTACGATGTGTGTGTCTGGAGATATGTGCAACAGAGAGTGTGTGTGTACGACAGTGTGTGTGTGTCTGGAGATATGTGCAACAGACAGTGTGTGTGTGTGTGGAGATATGTGCAACAGAGAGTGTGTGTGTACGACAGTGTGTGTGTCTGGAGATATGTGCAACAGTGAGTGTGTGTGTACGACAGTGTGTGTGTCTGGAGATATGTGCAACAGTGAGTGTGTGTGTACGACAGTGTGTGTGTGTCTGGAGATATGTGCAACAGAGAGTGTGTGTAATGACAGTGTGTGTGTCTGAGATATGTGCAACAGAGAGTGTGTGTGTACGACAGTGTGTGTGTCTGGAGATATGTGCAACAGTGAGTGTGTACGACAGTGTGTGTGACTGGAGATATGTGCACCAGAGAGTGTGTGTACGACAGTGTGTGTGTCTGGAGATATGTGCAACAGTGAGTGTGTG
This sequence comes from Gobiocypris rarus, assembly GCA_023029165.1. NCBI lineage: Eukaryota > Metazoa > Chordata > Actinopteri > Cypriniformes > Gobionidae > Gobiocypris > Gobiocypris rarus. Next base: position 39,382,584 of record CM040918.1, on the reverse strand, counting down.
TGTGTACGACAGTGTGTGTGTCTGGAGATATGTGCAACAGTGAGTGTGTGTGTACGACAGTGTGTGTGTCTGGAGATATGTGCAGAGTGTGTGTGTACGACAGTGTGTGTGTCTGGAGATATGTGCAACAGAGAGTGTGTGTGTACGACAGTGTGTGTGTCTGGAGATATGTGCAACAGTGAGTGTGTGTGACAGTGTGTGTGTCTGGAGATATGTGCAACAGTGAGTGTGTGTGTACGACAGTGTGTGTGTCTGGAGATATGTGCAACAGAGAGTGTGTGTGTACGACAGTGTGTGTGTCTGGAGATATGTGCAACAGAGAGTGTGTGTGCGACAGTGTGTGTGTCTGGAGATATGTGCAACAGTGAGTGTGTGTGTACGACAGTGTGTGTGTCTGGAGATATGTGCAACAGAGAGTGTGTGTACGACAGTGTGTGTGTCTGGAGATATGTGCAACAGAGAGTGTGTGTGTACGACAGTGTGTGTGTCTGGAGATATGTGCAACAGAGAGTGTGTGTGTACAGTGTGTGTGTCTGGAGATATGTGCAACAGAGAGTGTGTGTGTACGACAGTGTGTGTGTCTGGAGATATGTGCAACAGTGAGTGTGTGTGTGTACGACAGTGTGTGTGTCTGGAGATATGTGCAACAGAGAGTGTGTGTGTACGACAGTGTGTGTGTGTGGAGATATGTGCAACAGAGTGTGTGTGTCGACAGTGTGTGTGTGTCTGGAGATATGTGCAACAGAGAGTGTGTACGACAGTGTGTGTGTCTGGAGATATGTGCAACAGAGAGTGTGTGTACGACAGTGTGTGTGTCTGGAGATATGTGCAACAGTGTGTGTGTGTACGACAGTGTGTGTGTGTGGAGATATGTGCAACAGAGAGTGTGTGTGTACGACAGTGTGTGTGTCTGGAGATATGTGCAACAGTGAGTGTGTGTGTACGACAGTGTGTGTGTCTGGAGATATGTGCAACAGTGAGTGTGTGTAATGACAGTGTGTGTGTACTGGAGATATGTGCAACAGAGAGTGTGTGTGTACGACAGTGTGTGTGTCTGGAGATATGTGCAACAGAGAGTGTGTGTACGACAGTGTGTGTGTCTGGAGATATGTGCAACAGAGAGTGTGTGTGTACGACAGTGTGTGTGTCTGGAGATATGTGCAACAGTGAGTGTGTGTACGACAGTGTGTGTGTCTGGAGATATGTGCAACAGTGAGTGTGTGTGTACGACAGTGTGTGTGTCTGGAGATATGTGCAACAGTGAGTGTGTGTGTACGACAGTGTGTGTGTCTGGAGATATGTGCAACAGAGAGTGTGTGTGTACGACAGTGTGTGTGTCTGGAGATATGTGCAACAGAGTGTGTGTGTGTACGACAGTGTGTGTGTCTGGAGATATGTGCAACAGAGAGTGTGTGTGTACGACAGTGTGTGTGTCTGGAGATATGTGCAACAGTGAGTGTGTGTGTACGACAGTGTGTGTGTCTGGAGATATGTGCAACAGTGAGTGTGTGTGTACGACAGTGTGTGTGTGTGTCTGGAGATATGTGCAACAGAGAGTGTGTGTGTACGACAGTGTGTGTGTCTGGAGATATGTGCAACAGAGTGTGTGTGTGTACGACAGTGTGTGTGTCTGGAGATATGTGCAACAGAGAGTGTGTGTGTAATGACAGTGTGTGTGACTGGAGATATGTGCAACAGTGAGTGTGTACGACAGTGTGTGTGTCTGGAGATATGTGCAACAGAGAGTGTGTGTACGACAGTGTGTGTGTCTGGAGATATGTGCAACAGTGAGTGTGTGTGTGTACGACAGTGTGTGTGTCTGGAGATATGTGCAACAGAGTGTGTGTGTACGACAGTGTGTGTGTCTGGAGATATGTGCAACAGAGAGTGTGTGTGTACGACAGTGTGTGTGTCTGGAGATATGTGCAACAGTGAGTGTGTGTGTACGACAGTGTGTGTGTGTCTGGAGATATGTGCAACAGAGAGTGTGTGTGTACGACAGTGTGTGTGTCTGAAAGAGTGTGTGTGTGTACGACAGTGTGTGTGTCTGGAGATATGTGCAACAGTGAGTGTGTGTGTACGACAGTGTGTGTGACTGGAGATATGTGCAACAGTGAGTGTGTGTGATAGTGTGTGTGTCTGGAGATATGTGCAACAGAGAGTGTGTGTGTACGACAGTGTGTGTGTCTGGAGATATGTGCAACAGAGAGTGTGTGTACGACAGTGTGTGTGTCTGGAACAGAGTGTGTGTGTAATGACAGTGTGTGTGTCTGGAGATATGTGCAACAGTGAGTGTGTGTGTACGACAGTGTGTGTGACTGGAGATATGTGCAACAGTGAGTGTGTGTAATGACAGTGTGTGTGTGTGTCTGGAGATATGTGCAACAGAGAGTGTGTGTACGACAGTGTGTGTGTCTGAAAGAGTGTGTGTGTGTACGACAGTGTGTGTGTCTGGAGATATGTGCAACAGTGAGTGTGTGTAATGACAGTGTGTGTGCTGGAGATATGTGCAACAGAGAGTGTGTGTACGACAGTGTGTGTGTGACTGGAGATATGTGCAACAGAGAGTGTGTGTACAGTGTGTGTGACTGGAGATATGTGCAACAGAGAGTGTGTGTGTACGACAGTGTGTGTGACTGGAGATATGTGCAACAGTGAGTGTGTGTGTACGACAGTGTGTGTGTCTGGAGATATGTGCAACAGTGAGTGTGTGTGTAATGACAGTGTGTGTGACTGGAGATATGTGCAACAGTGAGTGTGTGTGTGTACGACAGTGTGTGTGTCTGGAGATATGTGCAACAGAGAGTGTGTGTGTACGACAGTGTGTGTGTCTGGAGATATGTGCAACAGAGAGTGTGTGTATGACAGTGTGTGTGTCTGGAGATATGTGCAACAGAGAGTGTGTGTACGACAGTGTGTGTGTCTGGAGATATGTGCAACAGTGAGTGTGTACGACAGTGTGTGTGTCTGGAGATATGTGCAACAGTGAGTGTGTGTACGACAGTGTGTGTGTGTCTGGAGATATGTGCAACAGAGAGTGTGTGTGTACGACAGTGTGAGTGTGTGTGTACGACAGTGTGTGTGTCTGGAGATATGTGCAACAGTGAGTGTGTGTACGACAGTGTGTGTGACTGGAGATATGTGCAACAGAGAGTGTGTGTACGACAGTGTGTGTGTCTGGAGATATGTGCAACAGAGAGTGTGTGTGTACGACAGTGTGTGTGTCTGGAGATATGTGCAACAGTGAGTGTGTGTCGACAGTGTGTGTGTCTGGAGATATGTGCAACAGTGAGTGTGTGTACGACAGTGTGTGTGTCTGGAGATATGTGCAACAGAGAGTGTGTGTGTACGACAGTGTGTGTGTCTGGAGATATGTGCAACAGTGAGTGTGTGTGTACGACAGTGTGTGTGTGTGTCTGGAGATATGTGCAACAGAGAGTGTGTGTGTACGACAGTGTGTGTGTCTGAAAGAGTGTGTGTGTACGACAGTGTGTGTGTCTGGAGATATGTGCAACAGTGAGTGTGTGTGTACGACAGTGTGTGTGTGACTGGAGATATGTGCAACAGTGAGTGTGTGTGTACGATAGTGTGTGTGTCTGGAGATATGTGCAACAGAGAGTGTGTGTGTACGACAGTGTGTGTGTGTGTCTGGAGATATGTGCAACAGAGAGTGTGTGTACGACAGTGTGTGTGTCTGAAAGAGTGTGTGTGTACGACAGTGTGTGTGTCTGGAGATATGTGCAACAGTGAGTGTGTGTGTACGACAGTGTGTGTGACTGGAGATATGTGCAACAGTGAGTGTGTGTGTACGACAGTGTGTGTGTGTGTCTGGAGATATGTGCAACAGAGAGTGTGTGTGTGCGACAGTGTGTGTGTCTGAAAGAGTGTGTGTGTACGACAGTGTGTGTGTCTGGAGATATGTGCAACAGTGAGTGTGTGTGTACGACAGTGTGTGTGACTGGAGATATGTGCAACAGTGAGTGTGTGTGTGATAGTGTGTGTGTCTGGAGATATGTGCAACAGTGAGTGTGTGTACGACAGTGTGTGTGTGTCTGGAGATATGTGCAACAGAGAGTGTGTGTGTACGACAGTGTGAGTGTGTGTGTACGACAGTGTGTGTGTCTGGAGATATGTGCAACAGTGAGTGTGTGCGACAGTGTGTGTGACTGGAGATATGTGCAACAGTGAGTGTGTGTGTACGATAGTGTGTGTGTCTGGAGATATGTGCAACAGAGAGTGTGTGTGTACGACAGTGTGTGTGTCTGGAGATATGTGCAACAGTGAGTGTGTACGACAGTGTGTGTGTCTGGAGATATGTGCAACAGTGAGTGTGTGTACGACAGTGTGTGTGTCTGGAGATATGTGCAACAGAGAGTGTGTGTGTACGACAGTGTGTGTGTGTGGAGATATGTGCAACAGAGAGTGTGTGTGTGTACGACAGTGTGTGTGTGTGGAGATATGTGCAACAGTGAGTGTGTGTGTACGACAGTGTGTGTGTGTGTGTCTGGAGATATGTGCAACAGAGAGTGTGTGTGTACGACAGTGTGTGTGACTGGAGATATGTGCAACAGTGAGTGTGTGTACGACAGTGTGTGTGTGTGTCTGGAGATATGTGCAACAGAGAGTGTGTGTGTACGACAGTGTGTGTGTCTGAAAGAGTGTGTGTGTGTACGACAGTGTGTGTGTCTGGAGATATGTGCAACAGTGAGTGTGTGTGTACGACAGTGTGTGTGACTGGAGATATGTGCAACAGTGAGTGTGTGTGTACGATAGTGTGTGTGTCTGGAGATATGTGCAACAGTGAGTGTGTGTGTACGACAGTGTGTGTGTGTGTCTGGAGATATGTGCAACAGAGAGTGTGTGTGTACGACAGTGTGTGTGTCTGAAAGAGTTTGTGTGTGTGTACGACAGTGTGTGTGTCTGGAGATATGTGCAACAGTGAGTGTGTGTGTACGACAGTGTGTGTGACTGGAGATATGTGCAACAGAGAGTGTGTGTGTACGACAGTGTCTGTGTGTCTGGAGATATGTG
>CM040918.1:39342553-39372553 GCA_023029165.1 Gobiocypris rarus | reverse complement strand
TGTTATTATTAGACGGTTTGCTTCTGTACAAGTAAAATAAATCGTGTTTCTGCACTTGCAAAGTTATTGCCCATTGAACAAAACAACATGCTTTATAATATTACAAGTTATTTACAACCTGACCATACGACTCTTCTGCACAATGGTATAACGCAAATCAATCATTAAACATGAACAGGTTTCCCTTCACTCAAATATACATTAAATAACACTTCATTTCAGTATTAACTCTCCATATGCAAAGCATGCTGGGAACTAACAATGGTGTCTCTAAATAAAACTGCATAATTGAGCTAATTCTCTTCAAATAAACAGATACCCTTTTTCCCACTCATTTTATCAGCTTAATCGGTTCCTCAATTCAAGCCTCAAAATTGCTCACATTTCCTTAAAAAATTAGGAAAATGTATCTCTTGGTTTTATTAGTGATTAGTGAAATGTTCTCAATGTTTTCTTCACAGCACTGAACCACAGTTTTCTTAAGAAAATATACACACCTTAATTTATTTTGTGAAAATTACAAGGTGAATTTGTGTGTGTGTGTGTGTGTGTGTGTGTGTGTGTGTGTGTGTGTGTGTGTGTGTGTGTGTGTGTGTGTGTGTGTGTGTGTGTGTGTGTGTGTGTGTGTGTGTGTGTGTGTGTGCTTAAATTAGTGCTGTCAAATCGATTAATCGCATCCAAAATAAAAGTTAATGTTTGCATAATATATGTGTGTGTGTCCTGTGTATAATTATTATGTAATTATGTATATATAAATACACCCTCATGCATGTATTATATTTAAGAAAGATTTGCATGCATATGTATATACAGTATCTATTTATATCATTTAAATAATGTATTTTTTAAATTTCACATGTTTATTCATATATACATAATAATTGTACACGGGAAACGCTCATATACAAACTTTTATGTTGGATGTGATATATATATAGATATATAGTTTATTATTTTTAAACATATTGGCTGATTGATTAGAAAATGGTGTTTTTCCACTTCCGTTATGATTAAAGGGATAGTTCACCCAAACATGAACATTGTCATTGTTTACTCACTCTCGAGTTGGTCAAAACCGGTGTGAATGTATCATGGGTGACCAAACAGTTTCAGCCTGACGTGGTCATACTCAAGTCCAGTCAGAGTCTGAGTCTGACCCCGCTCCATTGGGCTGTGATTATGAGGTGTTTCAACCCAACCAGGAAAGACCTCAATCAGACCAACATAGAGTACTTACCAACACGGTCATCATTTTTGAGAGCAATAGTAAAGGTGAATACATTTATGAGCAAGTTCTTCAACCTAAGCGCCTTTGGAGACGTTACTGTTGATCATCTGTCCATCATCGTATAAAGCCCGCCCAGACCATTCGATTGGTCCGAACAGCTCCTGTTCGAGCATAGGGGCTCCACAACGGAGCAAGTCCAGACCGAACTTCCCGACCTCAAATGTTGTGGGCGGGGCTAAGATCGGCTGGCATCCATGCTAAAACAGTTGATGTGCCCCATTGAGTTCCACAGTATTTTTGGTCATATTATGGAATTCAACATCAACTGTTTGGTTACCCATGATACATTCATACAGGTTTTGACCAACTCGAGTGTGGGTAAACAATTACAAAATGTTCCTTTTTGGGTGAACTATCCCTTTAACTCTCATTACGGCAGTTCGCAAATCACAATAGTCGCAATGTAGGTTTGCTGTTTTCAGTCAGCAAACACAACGCAACAGAAAGACTTGATGTCTTGATTTATATTAACTTATGACATTAATTCTGGACAAGGCAAGCGTTTGGTTTGCCGTCCACCATCACAACACAACATATAATGGACATGAGGTGGAAGGTAAGCAGCCGTGTATAAACTCATTAATTACATTACATTAACACTATCCGTCTCAATGATTTAGAGATTGTGTTGTACCACACACAGCCTACCTTTGGCTGAGCCACTGAGTCACGTGACACAACAAACCACCACTAGTGCTAAGCCACTGTTGGTATTTCACATCTTGAGTTGTTCTCAAGAACCCAAAAGAAAGAAGAAAAAACAATATTCATATTTTAAGAGACGCACAAGTGATTTTATTCCTGTAATCCATACAGGTTTAAGAGTTTATGATCTATGTCCAAATCTCAAATCTGTGTTCAATAAACAAGACCTTAATATTTAGTAACTTACATTTTACACACAGCTTCCAGTCTAATTGATCCTCCAACTAGAATCCTTCCAAACGAAAGAGCTGAATTAACCGCTGGGCTGTTTTCTTCCTGCTGTAAAAAAATATTGTAAAAGTAAGTTACCTGGTTGCCTTAAAATGTTGAGTACATTTAAATAAACTTTTTAAGTTAATACAATGAACAATTTACATCACCCTTTATTCAAATATTATTAAAAGATTTTGTAAAGATATTGTGTGTTTTATTTGTTAAAATGCAGTGAAACATGCTAAATTGTGCAATTTTCATGATTTATCTTTTTTTTTTTTTATTTATGTGGTTCAGATACAATAATATTTTGAGTTTCTATTTATTAAACCAATTTCCTTCATTGTATTAACTCAATTTTTTTATTTAAAAGAACTCAAAATTTTAAGGCAACCAGATTGTTTTTTTTTAGTTAAACCAACAAACCATCAGTTGGTTGGAATGAATCAGTTGGTTGGAATGAATCAGTTGGTTGGAATGAATCAGTTGGCTGGAATGAGTCAGTTGGTTGGAATGAATCAGTTGGCTGGAATTAATCAGTTGGTTGGAATTAATCAGTTGGTTGGAATGAATCAGTTGGTTGGAATGAATCAGTTGGCTGGAATGAATCAGTTGGTTGGAATGAATCAGTTGGTTGGAATGAATCAGTTGGTTGGAATGAATCAGTTGGCTGGAATGAATCAGTTGGTTGGAATGAATCAGTTGGTTGGAATGAATCAGTTGGTTGGAATGAATCAGATGGTTGGAATGAATCAGTTGGCTGGAATGAGTCAATTGGTTGGAATGAATCAGTTGGTTGGAATGAATCAGTTGGCTGGAATGAATCAGTTGGTTGGAATGAATCAGTTGGTTGGAATGAATCAGTTAGTTGGAATGAATCAGTTGGTTGGAATGAATCAGTTGGTTGGAATGAATCAGTTGGCTGAAATGAATCAGTTGGTTGGAATGAATCAGTTGGTTGGAATGATTCAGTTGGTTGGAATGAATCAGTTGGTTGGAATGAATGGAATGAATCAGTTGGCTGGAATGAATCAGTTGGCTGGAATGAGTCAGTTGGTTGGAATGAATCAGTTGGCTGGAATGAATCAGTTGGTTGGAATGAATCAGTTGGTTGGAATGAATCAGATGGTTGGAATGAATCAGTTGGCTGGAATGAGTCAATTGGTTGGAATGAATCAGTTGGCTGGAATGAATCAGTTGGTTGGAATGAATCAGTTGGTTGGAATGAATCAGTTGGCTGGAATGAGTCAGTTGGTTGGAATGAATCAGTTGGTTGGAATGAATCAGTTGGTTGGAATGAATCAGTTGGTTGGAATGAATCCGTTGGCTGAAATGAATCAGTTGGTTGGAATGAATCAGTTGGTTGGAATGAATCAGTTGGCTGGAATGAATCAGTTGGTTGGAATGAATCAGTTGGTTGGAATTAATCAGTTAGTTGGAATGAATCAGTTGGTTGGAATGAATCAGTTGGTTGGAATGAATCAGTTGGCTCAAATGAATCATTTGGTTGGAATGAATCAGTTGGTTGGAATGAATCAGTTGGCTGGAATGAATCAGTTGGTTGGAATGAATCAGTTGGTTGGAATGAATCAGTTGGCTGGAATGAATCAGTTGGCTGGAATGAATCAGTTGGTTGGAATGAATCAGTTGGCTGGAATGAATCAGTTGGTTGGAATGAATCAGTTGGTTGGAATGAATCAGATGGTTGGAATGAATCAGTTGGCTGGAATGAGTCAATTGGTTGGAATGAATCAGTTGGCTGGAATGAATCAGTTGGTTGGAATGAATCAGTTGGTTGGAATGAATCAGTTGGCTGGAATGAGTCAGTTGGTTGGAATGAATCAGTTGGTTGGAATGAATCAGTTGGTTGGAATGAATCAGTTGGTTGGAATGAATCCGTTGGCTGAAATGAATCAGTTGGTTGGAATGAATCAGTTGGTTGGAATGAATCAGTTGGCTGGAATGAATCAGTTGGTTGGAATGAATCAGTTGGTTGGAATTAATCAGTTAGTTGGAATGAATCAGTTGGCTGGAATGAATCAGTTGGCTGGAATGAATCAGTTGGTTGGAATAAATTAGTTGAGTAAATGATTCAATGATTCGCTGATAAGCTGCTTGTTTCGTTCCTGAATGAACAAATTTTTGATCTAATGAATTTCAAGTTGAAATGACTTAAAAATCCAAGTTGATTGTACTTAAAAATTTAAGGCACTTTTTTATTTATTTTTACAGTGTTTGAGGAACTACGGTACGGATAATTCCAGCAGAAATAACAGGAAATTCTCATTGTTGTAATGTATTTTTACAGATTCTGCCTTTAATTTTCTACCAAACTACAGTAAAACACCATGCAACGATATAGTGGTCATCCTGAAGAAGAATCCACAGAAACACTCATGTCAACTCCATTACTGTAATAATGCCTGTAGAAATAACAGGAAAAGCTTTTTGACAGAACCAGTCAAATATCTCCAAACAATTGTAGGGTTTAATATAAATATAATAATAAATATAAAACATAAACATAAATTAAAATAAATATAATGTTTAAGTAGATTTTTTTTTTTTTACCAAATGGAATAACTGCTGAAAGCAATGCAAAGAGTTTAGTGTTGGTCTTCAAAGCAGCCAGTGCCTGGTCGATCCGGTGAACTGCATGTAATGTGAACTGTTGACTTTACATTGCCTGCAGTAATTCTATGTTGTAGGTGATGTATTGAGTCCCAGCACAGCAATGCTCAGTCAGGAGAAAATCCGACATTATGAGGAGGGAGCGACATATGGGCTTAATTAATGAAGCAGCGCATCAGCTACAGCGTAGCACTTTGATAGTTAGTTGTCCAGAGATAGAAAGACAGAGCGAAGGAGAGGGATGAGGTGATGCTCTGCTCCTATGAGAGTCATAACAGAGAGAATTAACATGCCGACATCAGCCCGTTTTTAAGCACTCCTGAGCTGCTCTTCCTCTATCATCTGTACTTTTATTTTCTGAGAGGTGAAACAGCAAGCTCGACACTTCTGTCCGCGTATAAAGATGCTCAAAAAAGCAAAGGGATAAAGATGCAGGAGGTGCTGAACTAAAAGAAACAAATAATTGATTAAAACACTAGTGTTTGTGTTGCAAAAATGAGTTGCTGCATGTGCTTTTAAGTTCATTGACACTAGGTGGCAGAACGTTTCATACAGTTTGTACAGTAAATCCAGGCTATAGCAACCAAAAGTTACAAAAAGTATCACTTTAACTCAAAGGGCTCACTTTAGTTTGCTATAGGATGGTATTTGCACATGCCCCTCATGAAAAGAACTTCATTGTATGAAGTATACTTAGTTCAAGTATATTTTTAAGTATACTTTATGTAGTAAGTATACTAATATCAATGTGTTCTAGTAGTAAACTTGTATGTCTTCTTTCTCAATACTGCTTGGGACTAAACTGGTCCACTTTTAGTAAATAAATGTATACATTTAAATGTAATCTTTAAGTTCACAACTAGGTTTCTCATTTGTACTGCATCTGTACTACAAGTGAACATAAGTATACTAGTAGTTTACTATTTTAATACTTTGAAGTGTACTCTCATAGTTTACTAGTTTATAGTTTTCTCGAAGTGACCATAACATTATAGTTTACTATTTATAGATGATCTATCTCAGTATACTACTATGTTCAAATGTAGATTATACATTTAACTGTATAATCTGTATAAGCATTTTATTATAGCTTCATGCAACACTTGAATGTGGGTTAGTTTCATAAGGAAAGCAACATTTTAAACAAACAGTTGAGAAAATAGCATTTTTGTCAAAGACTACGCCTGCATCAGATTCAGAACGATATAAGATATTAAATCGAGTCCATCAACACCTCAAAGCTTCACAGTCGTTTCCTCTTCATGCGGTCGACATTTCAGTCAGTAACGTTAAGCAGTTTTGATTTACATGCTGTTTAATGTTTGATGATCATGTTATATTACGTCTCTCACTTGTTTCTATTTCTTTTTCACCTGTGTTTTGATCAGGAGATTGTGTACTAGAAGATGTGTAATAGCGCCCCCTACCGTATAACAATCAAAACATGGAGAGCCAAAAAATTCTATCAAAGGTGAGGAAAGAGTAAAGTGGTTTTAGGTAAAGTGTAGAGCCTCTCGCAGGTCAAAACTCTTACACTACGCCCAACGTCATTGTCGCGCCAGTTATTTGTGAAATATGGATATTTTTCTTACACAAACACATAGATTTGCTTCAGAAGGCCCCCGGGTTACTTTTATAATGGAGGGAAGCCCTTTTTTTGGGCTTCACATTTTGGCCAGCCATTCACTGCCATTTAAAAAAAGTATATAACACTGATTGTATTCATATAATCAGGAAGGATAACATCATATTTCAAATAAATTCCAATGTACACTACCAGTGGATTAGCCTACACAACAATTCAGATACACAGAACATATATGGCAATTTTTCAATTCCATGGTTCAAAGTGGCTTTGTGTTTGTTTGGCGTTCAGGAGAGGACAGATGTGTGGTTTATGTTGAGCAAATGCACCATTTACTGTCAGTAATTCCATGCCTAGTTTCCCCTCAGAGAGTAAGAAACTGAGGTTCCTATTCAGCTCAAAGATGAAATTGGTCTGAAGCCCAAGTTTGAGTGGCTAACTACTGAAGATGAGATGTGTGATACCCATCTGTGTGAAATTTTGCTTTAAGTAATGCATGCAAAACTTTCCTTGCCAGGGTGCATTACATGCCCTGAGAGAAGACGAACAGGGCATTTTTACATGCACAAACATACAATACAAACTAGCTTTGGGCAACATAATACCAGAGGAGTCGCAGAAACACTTTCAACATGTATTTTTAAAAGAGGCTTTTAGAAACTCATTCAGAAGGAAACCTATTTCTTTTGAGTGCCGGTAAAAATGCCTTCTGGCTTGCATCAGAAACTGGAATGGATTGTATTGATGGATGGATGGATGGATGGAGAGTTAATGCAATAATGAATGTATGACGTTGTGAGCCAGACATTTGAACTGAATAGTCCTCAATTTTGAAGCTAACACTTATTCCTCAACCTAAAGGGGGGGGGAAATCATCACCCACTTGTCTTTACAAAGCCATATGACTTTCGTTTGTCCGTTCGAGGAAGATCCTGTATACTGTTTTCACTATAATGTGATTGTAATATATAATATGCCTAAGGAAGTCCTAAGGAACATGGTGTTTTTTTTTTTTTTGTAGTTTGAAATAAGGTTGCAAATGTGCTGAAAAAACCACCAGTAATTTTCAGAAACCTTCCAAAAATTTTCAGCCTGCCCCCCCAAATCCTGGAAAGTTTCCAAAAAAAAAAAAATCTAAAAAGTTTCCAAAAATATTCTAAAAAGTTTCCAAAATATTCTGAAGTTTCCAAAAACAAAATCTGAATTTTTCAAAAATATTCTGAAAAGTTTTTAAAAAATCCTAGAAAATTTCCAGAAAAATCCTGGAAAGTTTCCAAACAATTCCTACAGAAAATGAACCCACAAAAATCCTGGAACATGTTCAAAACTTTGCTACCCTAGTTTAAAATATTAACTTTCAACTTCATCAACTTTTCAACTTTCAACCTTCAAGGCTCAGCTAAAGACGTATCTCTTTAATATGTATTTTGAATAATTTGAATAATTGGCTATATAAGGCCTGTGCTTGTGTTGTGTATGTGCGTGTGCAAATGTATTGTATAGCACTATGCAAAGCGACCTTGAGCTATGGAAAGGCGCTATATGAATAAAACTTCTTCTTGAAATCTTCCCTACCCATTTACTGTAACTGCACAGAAAAAAGTCCAGCACATTTAAAATGTATTCCATGGAAGAAAGAACATCATACAGGTTTGGAACGACATCAGTGTGACTAAATGATATAATTCTTCATTTTTGGGTGAATCAATCAATCAATCAATCAATCAACTTTATTTATATAGCGCTTTTACAATGACGATTGTTTCAAAGCAGCTTCACAGTGTTAAACAGGACAACATTGCAACAAAATTTGATTTGGCTAGTTTAATTTGGATAGTTTATAGAATTATATATGACCAAATTAATAAATTCTATTTGTATATTTAGTTGAGTAACTTGGATCATAATTTGAGTGTCCCCAACTGAGCAAGCCAAGCCAAAGGCGACAGTGGCAAGGAACCAAAACTCCATCAGGGCATGATGGAGAAAAATAAACCTTGGGAGAAACCAGACTCAGTCGGGTGCCAGTTCTCCTCTGGCCTATTATTAACAGTGTATAATTATTACTCTGGCAACCTTGCAGGTCTTAAATCATATTAGATAGGAATATTCGAAATTTTGGGTATGGCCGACGAGACGGGCTCATTTAGGATGGCGGCGTCGATTACACAAGAATATGAATACTTGAAAGATCGGAGTTATTGCGCCGAGACGGGTTAATTGAGGATCACGCCCGTGAGGCGAATTCAGAGGAGACACTAATGGACACGGTCTCAGCAGACACTCCAGGATGAGCTGGTCATGTCCAGATGCAGGTCCACCATCCGATCCGGACACGGCCTGGATCCGCCGACTGCAGTAAACCTCGGGATAAACAGAGAGACTAACATTAGTGTGGATGCCACTTTTTATGATGTAACGAGTACATCAGGTGTTATGGGAAGTGTTCGGTTCCGGCTGACCTAGTTAATGCAGCCTAACAATCAGTCATTTGATTTGAATAAAGAAAGTTAAAAATGTTCTATGTGTATGCCATAGTAAAGAGATGTGTTTTTAGTCTAGATTTAAACTGACAGAGTGTGTCTGCTTCCCGAACAATGCTAGGAAGACTGTTCCAGAGTTTAGGTGCTAAATAGGAAAAGGATCGACCGCCTGCAGTTGATTTAGATATTCTAGGTATTTTCAACTGGCCAGAGTTTAGAGACCGCAATTGACGTGATGGAGTATATTGCGTTAAGAGCTCGCTTAAGTACTGGGGAGCTAAACCATTTATTGCTTTATAAGTAATAAGCAAGATTTTAAAATTTATGCGATGTTTAATAGGAGCCAGTGCAGTGTTGACAGAACTGGACTAATATGATCGTACTTCCTGGTTCTAGTAAGAACTCGAGCTGCTGCGTTTTGGACCAGCTGGAGTTTATTTATTAGGCGAGCAGGGCAACCACCCAGTAGAGCATTACAATAATCTAGCCTTGAGCTCATGAACGCATGTACTAGTTGTTCAGCATTTTGCATTGAAAGCATGTGACGTAATTTAGATATATTTTTAAGATGGTAGAATGCAGTTTTACAGATGCTAGAAACGTGGCTTTCAAATGAAAGATTGGTATCAAAGAGCACACCCAGGTTCCTCACTGACGACGAGGACTTGACAGAGCAGCCATCGAGGGTTAGACAGTATTCTAGGGCACTACTTGTGGAGCTTTTCTGTCCAATAATTAAAAATTCAGTTTTATCTGAATTAAGTTGCAGGAAATTACTATTCATCCAATTTTTAATATCAGCTATGCATTCCGTTAATCTTGTGAATTGGTAAGTTTCGTCAGGGTGTGAAGAAATATAGAGCTGAGTATCATCAGCATAACAATGAAAACTAACGCCATGCTTCCTAATGATATCTCCCAGTGGTAGCATATACAGGGTGAAAAGCAACGGTCCTAACACTGAGCCTTGCGGTACTCCATACTGAACTTGTGATCGGTGTGACATCTCTTCATTTACTGCTACAAACTGATAACGGTCAGATAAGTAAGATTTAAACCATGCCAATGCAGTTCCACTAATGCCAACATAATTTTCGAGTCTATTCAAAAGAATATTGTGATCGATAGTATCGAATGCAGCGCTAAGATCGAGTAACACTAATAGAGAGATACAACCACGATCAGATGATAAGAGTAAATCATTTGTAACTCTAATTAGAGCAGTCTCAGTACTATGATACGGTCTAAATCCTGACTGGAAATCCTCACATATACAATTTCTTTCTAAAAAGGAACATAATTGTGAAGACACTGCCTTTTCTAATATTTTTGATAGAAACGGTAGATTCGAGATTGGTCTGTAATTGACTAATTCTTTAGGATCAAGTTGTTTTTTAATAAGTGGTTTAATTACAGCCAACTTAAAAGTTTTTGGAACATATCCTAATGTCAAGGATGAATTAATAATATTAAGCAGAGGATCTATGACCTCTGGAAGCATCTCTTTTAATAGCCTAGTCGGTATAGGGTCAAGCATACATGTTGTTGATTTTGATGATTTGACAAGTTTAGCCAATTCTTCTCCTCCTATAGCAGTGAATGAGTGTAATTTTCCTCAGTGAGACTACAATGTTCTGTCTGAAGTGATACTGTAGTAGGCGGCTGCATGGTTATAATTTTATTCCTAATGTTATCAATCTTACTAGTAAAGAAGTTCATAAAGTCATTACTGCTGTGTTGTTTACAAACGTCAGAAGTTGAAGCTTTATCCTTTGTTAATTTAGCCACTGTATCGAATAAATACCTAGGGTTGTGTTTGTTTTCTTCTAAAAGAGTTGAGAAATAAGCAGATCTAGCAGTTTTTATGGCCTTTCTGTATGCAATCATGCTCTCTTTCCACAAATTGCGAAAAACCTCCAGTTTTGTTTTCTTCCAGCTGCGCTCCATTTTTCTGGCTGCTGTTTTAAGGGCCGAGTGTGCTCGTTGTACCACGGCGTTGGATTATTTGCTTTAATCTTCTTTAAGCGCCGAGGAGCAACTATGTCTAAAGTGCTAGTAAAGAGAGAGTCAGTAGTTTCTGTTGCAACATCAAGTTCCTCTTGGCTATCTGTAATTCTGAGGAGATGGAACTGATGAGGAAGATTATGTATAAAGCAATCTTTAGTCGCAGCGGTTATAGTCCTGCCATATTTGAAGCGAGGGGATGGCTTTGCAGCCTTAGCTATATTAAGTATACATGATATTAGGTAATGATCTGAGATGTCATCGCTCTGCTGCAGGATTTTAATGGTATCAACATTTAGTCCATGTGACAGTATTAGATCTAAAGTATGATTAAGGCGATGAGTGGGTCCAGATACGTGTTGTCTAACTCGAATATTCAGCAACCCGAGATTTATCAATTGTTCATCCGTATTATATCTGTTGTTTATTTGTTGGACATCAATTAAATTTTTACTGTTGAATGGTTTTGATGGTTTTTTGTATTTACTGATTCGGGGAACAGACACAGTCTCTATGTGATAATATCTAGGTGAAAGCGTCTCTATGTGCTGGGATTTAGCTGACTCTGGTGACGTGAGACAGCTAGCAGACGGTTGGTTTAGCCAGTTTGTCTGCTTCCTGACCTGGGCCCCAGTGAGTCAAGGTTTAGCTCTAAGACTATGTGCCAAATTACTAGAGAGAAGAGCAGCACCAGCCCGGGTAGGATGAATGCCGTCTATCTTCAACAGGTCGGGTCTGCCCCAAAAACTTTTCCAATTGTCTATGAACCCTATGTTATTTTGCGGACACCACTTAGACAACCAGCCATTGAGTGATGATAATCTGCTAACTATTTCATCACTCCTTTTAACAGGAGGGGGCCAGATAAACAGACTGCGGTGACATCGTACTTGCGAGTTTACACACCTCTTTAATGTTAATTTTGGTGATCTCCGACTGACAAGTCGAACATCATTAGTGCCGACGTGAATAATAATCTTAGAGAATTTACGATTAGCTTTAGCCAGCACTTTTAAATTTGCTTTGATGTCAGGCGCTCTGGCTCCCGGTAAACATGTGACTATGGTGGCTGGTGTCTCTATTTTCACGTTCCGTGTAATAGAATCGCCAATAACTAGGGCACTTTCAACAGGATCCTCAGTGGGTGCATCACTGAGTGGGGAGAACCTGTTTGATGTTCTAATCGAACGGAAGAGTGGTTTTTAGATCCGCGACTATGCTGTCTCACAGTCACCCAATTGCCCTGCTGCGCGGGGCTCAGCCGGAACCAAACAATGAGTGTTCACTAAGCTAGTCGCATCCAAAAGAGTATCTAAAGCTGTACCATTCTCACTACTCTCACATAAAGTCTGGATGCGTGTCTCTAAATCTGAAATCTTCTCCGTCAGCCTGATTAATTCCTTACATTTAACACATGTGAAGCCCTGTTCGCCAACGGAGATAGATATGCTAAACATGTAGCATGCAGTGCAAGTGACAATGACAGGAGAAGAAGACATGGCTTACCGTATTTGTTGATGAATCCAAAACTTACCACACAACTTACTCCACTTACTTTGTTTGATGGAGTCTATTTAATAATCCAACTCACCACAGTTGTCTAATGAACTCAGAAAACAGGAGACCCGGGTGCCGTGATGGAAAGCTACCAGGCTAGCGAAAAGCTAACACGTGGTAGTGATTTAGATTAAAAGCTAGTGGTGTCAAATTTAACTTGATAGGCTATATTAAACAATATATGGTGATGAGTAAGTTATTTTTAGCAGTATAGATAACAAAGAAAATATATCAAATAGAGATTCAAACGCAGCTATACAGAGCTACAAACACTGACATGCAGTAGCAGCAGTAGGTAGACTGGAGCAATCGATCCTTTAAAAATGAAGTGATCCTTTAAAAATGTGCAACAGCAACACAGCTGTACAGTGAGGTTTTCAGGGAGAAAGTTAAGAGTTGATAGAAGACAACGCCGATGAAACCTCTGACCTTCATGACCTTCTGAGAAACTGAAGTTCAGAGTGTGAATTTCAAGATGAACCACCACATTCAACACCTGCCCGAAACACATACAGCCTTAAACGTCTCCAAAAAGTATATATAACGTCTGTGAACCCTTGCTTTCATAACACACACACTTTAAGCTTTTCAAATGGTTTAATCTGACAGCGAAGCATCATACACGTGTGATGGTTGGAAACGGTGTAAATCTAATAATGATTTGGGAGATATTACGTCTGGCATGTTGTGTATATACAAGCGACGAAGAATAAACAGGAGGGTTTATAGATGAAGGCATATGGTGCTGCTGTGAGGAATCTCCTGAGGGAATAACTAGCTGTGTAATTAGGTTTAAAAGGTTGATTAGTATTCACGGGTCATCAAGAGTACACAATCTGAAGTGCACACCCTCACGCTTGTGTGTTATACAGTTATTTTAAACCCTTGAGTTTAGTATCCCATCCAAATCAGTGACGTCAGTCATGTTTTTCGGAATCTGCAGACCATGTGATTTCAGAATTGCTTTTTTTTATTTTAAAGTAAGCCTACACAAATGCTAGATTTCATCATTTACATATGATTGAAATGTGTACATGCAGTAGTCGTGTAGAAACCACAGAGATATACAAACATCACACATCCACATATCCATATATATATATATATATATATATATATATATATATATATATATATATATATATATATACACTCACCTAAAGGATTATTAAGAACACCTGTTCAATTTCTCATTAATGCAATAATCTAATCAACCAATCACATGGCAGTTGCTTCTATAGAATAGCAACTTTGACTGAAATAACCACTCGTTACAACCGAGGTATGCAGCAAAGCATTTGTGAAGCCACAACACACACAACCTTGAGGCGGATGGGCTACAACAGCAGAAGACCCCACCGGGTACCACTCATCCCCACTACAAATAGGAAAAAGAGCCGACAATTTGCAAAAGCTCACTAAAATTGGACAGTTGAAGACTGGAAAAATGTTGCCTGGTCTGATAAGTCTGGATTTCTGTTGAGACATTCAGATGGTAGAGTCAGAATTTGGCGTAAACAGAATGAGAACATGATCCATCATGCCTTGTTACCACTGTGCAGGCTGGTGGTGGTGGTGTAATGGTGTGGGGGATGTTTTCACTGTGCAGGCTGGTGGTGGTGGTGTAATGGTGTGGGGGATGTTTTCACTGTGCAGGCTGGTGGTGGTGGTGTAATGGTGTGGGGATGTTTTCACTGTGCAGGCTGGTGGTGGTGGTGTAATGGTGTGGGGATGTTTTCACTGTGCAGGCTGGTGGTGGTGGTGTAATGGTGTGGGGGTGTTTTCACTGTGCAGGCTGGTGGTGGTGGTGTAATGGTGTGGGGTGTTTTCACTGTGCAGGCTGGTGGTGGTGGTGTAATGGTGTGGGGTGTTTTCACTGTGCAGGCTGGTGGTGGTGGTGTAATGGTGTGGGGATGTTCCCACTGTGCAGGCTGGTGGTGGTGTAATGGTGTGGGGTGTTTTCACTGTGCAGGCTGGTGGCGGTGGTGTAATGGTGTGGGGGATGTTTTCACTGTGCAGGCTGGTGGTGGTGGTGTAATGGTGTGGGGGATGTTTTCACTGTGCAGGCTGGTGGTGGTGGTGTAATGGTGTGGGGATGTTTTCTTGGCACACTTTAGGCCCCTTAGTGCCAATTGGGCATGGTTTAAATGCCACGGCCTACCTGAGCATTGTTTCTGACCATGTCCATCCCTTTATGACCAACATGTTCCCATCCTCTGATGGCTACTTCCAGCAGGATAATGCACCATGTCACAAAGCTCCAATCATTTCAAATTGGTTTCTTGAACATGACAATGAGTTCACTGAACTAAAATGGCCCCCACAGTCACCAGATCTCAACCCAATAGAGCATCTTTGGGATGTGGTGGAACGGGAGCTTCGTGCCCTGGATGTGCATCCCACAAATCTCCATCAACTGCAAGATGCTATCCTATCAATATGGGCCAACATTTGTAAAGAATGCTTTCAGCACCTTGTTGAATCAATGCCACGTAGAATTAAGGCAGTTCTGAAGGCGAAAGGGGTCAAACACAGTATTAGTGTGTGTTCCTAATAATCCTTTAGGTGAGTGTATATACTATATATATTAGTGGTGTGCGGTCCATAAGCTGCGAATGCTCTGCTTATGGACCGCTCATTCATTAATCTTTGACGATAGTGAACCTGGCAGAAATAAAGTTATGAAACTATGCCAAACTTAACCAAATCAATTTGCTCTGAAACATGTAATAGATTAATAAGGGCAAAGATTGCCTGTTTGATAACCCCAAATTCCCGAAGGCCTGTCCGAGATGAAGCTGTTCTCGCGGGTGCATGAGCGCTGAACGGCCGCTGACGCCTGGACCTCACATCTGAGAAAGCATCTAATCAGATTGTAAAACAGCCGCTATGTTTAATACAAGTCACATATTTGAGGTCTAACAGCATTCTGGGGGATATACTCGACCATGATGACAGTCGTCGCAAGCATACAACAGTGAAACGGTCCCAGTGCTGATCCTGGGAGAATATCGCGCGACTGGAAAAGACTTGTGGCGCATATCCACCAGAATGCAGTTATTTAGACCTCAAATATGTGACTTGTATTAAACATAGCAGCTGTTTTACAATCTGATTATATATATATATATTTTGTTTCAATTTAAACTTATTTCAGTTTAGTGCCAATGCAAAATTTCAAATTTTCGTTAAGTTTAAGCTTTTCAGCTAATATTAATATTTTATTTCAGCTTTATTTCAATTAACAGAAATGCTTTTGATAGTTTTATTTTTAGATAATGATAATAACTTTGCGAGATACTGTCCTCTGCCATAGGACTGAAAAAAATGCTTTGTTGGTAAATCTAATCCTAAAGTAAGACTAAATCCTCCATTTAGATTTTTATTCACACAATATTAGGTTTTCACACAAAACTAATTATTTATTTTATGTGTTTATATGACAAAACCGAGATGAAGGAGAAGCTGCAGAGATACACGAGTTCACAACAGTGAGTGTCACGTGAGTCTCGTCAGGTCCATTACAACCCGTTCAGAGAGAATGTGCGGTCGTAATGGCTCCTGAGCGCTCGTTCAGATTTCACACCTGGCTCTCCTTACTCAACACAATAAATGACTTAAAGGGGAATAAGAATTGCCTTTTTAAGAGCAAACATAAAAACCGGGCGCTTGCAGCTGCTATAAATGATCACCTTTGTCAATTCTAGCTGTGGCCTAGCTGCTAACTAACACAAGCAAATTTGAGGGTAATTGCTTTGGGCTTGTAATGGGTTGCGCAAGTGAATGAAAGGCTGTTGGCATTTTAACAGCATGCCAGGCCTACTCAGAAAATAATGAGCTTTGCATTGACAACAATGGTCCAAGGAGAGAAGTCTGGTCGATTAATCAAACATGTTTTTGGGACAGGAAAGTCTGGAATACGGGAATACGGAAATCATGCTGCGGAGGTTAAAGCCCTGTAACTATTTGTGTTGTGAAAGCGCTGTGTTGATCTGTTGAGGGTTATCCCTGTGCAGAGCTGCCCGAGGATTTGTTTTCATGACCCGGGAAATGTAGAACTGAACATCGCTGATGGATATTCTTACAACAGACGCACACGGAAAACAGGATGTCAGGACATTTGAAAACAGCAGGATATTTGTGGCACATTCCCTGTGTTTCTCGCGTACAGTTGTTCACTTGCTCTTATTATCTGTTAGATCACTGATGAGTGCCAAAGACATATTTTACAACACCCAAGCGAACACATTTGCACATTTCCCCTTTGTTGCAGCTAATTCTCGTTCTCTTTCTCTCTCTCATTTCCCTCAATTCAGTTTTCACAACTCTGAAACCTCAGATCTGAGAAATCTGACCAATAGTGGTTCTTTATTGGCGTCCATACTTCTATTGAAAAAACCTTCAATATCCATGGAATCTTTTCATTCCACAAAAGGTTCTTCATGGTGTAAAAATTTTCTACAGAACAGATTATAAAAATGTTATTCAAATTTAGAAAAAAACATTTTTTTTATTAAATGTTTACTGAAAGAATCTTTCTGGAACCCCAAAATGGTTTGTACACTGAAAACAACAACGACAACAAAAAAACAAGCAATAGTATTTTCTTGCAAAGCATAGTCCAATAATCAATGCAATACAGATAGTTTCAAAGCAGCTTTACAGTGATAACAGGAAACTAATATAACAAAGTTTGTTTTGGCTAAACAGTCGCTCAGAAGAAAATCGATTAAGAGATTCCGTCTGGTTGAAGATCGGATTCCTCACACAGGTATGAAGATGGGTTTGTTGAGGATCAGTGCCACTGGCTGGCGCAGATCCACCATCTGATCTGGATACGACCATGATCCAGCAGATTAGACCTCGGGATAAACAGAGAGACTAACATTAGCGTAGATGCTATTCTTCAGGTGTTATGGGAAGTCTTCCCGGTTCCGGCTGACCTAGATAATGCAGCCTAACAATCATTTACTGTTTTGATTCTTAGAAATTGATAATGTTCTGTGTGTATGCCATAGTAAAGAGATGTGTTTTTAGTGTTTAAACTGACTGTGTGTCTGCTAGGAAGACTGTTCCAGAATTTAGGAGCTAAATAGGAAAAGGATCAACCGCCTGCAGTTGATTTTGATATTCTAGGTATTATCAGCTGGTCAGAGTTTAGAGAGCGCAGTAGACGTGATGGAGTATAATGTGTTAAGAGCTCGCTTAAGTACTGGGGAGATAAACCATTTAGTGCTTTGTAAGTAATAAGCAAGATTTTAAAATGTATGTGATGTTTAATAGGAGCCAGTGCAGTGTTGACAGAACCGGGCTAATGTGATCACACTTCCTGGTTCTAGTCAGAACTCGAGCTGCTGCGTTTTGGACCACCTGGAGTTTGTTTATTAGGCGAGCAGGGCAACCACCCAGTATAGCATTACAATAATCTAGCCTTGAGCTCATGAAGTAACTGTTCAGCATCTGTCACTGAGAGCATGTGTCATAATATAGATATATTTTTCAGATTTCAGGTTTTTACAGGTGCTAGGAACGTGGCCTTAAATGACAGATTGGTATCAAAGAGCACACCTAGGTTCCTCACTGATGACGAATACTTGACAGAACATCCATCAAGTTTTAGACAGTATTCTAGGTAATTATGTGCAGAGGTTTTTAGCCTAATAATTACAATATCTGTTTTTTTGAGTAGTCATCCACATTTTTTTAAGAGTGTCTAACAATAAATGTCCTCCACATACATAATGATGGATTGGTGTGGCTAGATTAATCTCCACGGCCACCCTTCACCTTTCTCTCCTTCTTTCATCCCAAGAACATCAGTATAACTCTTCACTTTAAAGCACGTTGCCATGCATCTGCCAGAAATGTGCCGTTAAACCGGTCAGTTATCTGTCTACATGTTTTGGTGGGTTCAGTTTCCACCGAGCCGGCTCGAAGCGCTTGCTCGCAGCTCGTTAGTTTAAACATAATCCTGTGAGGAATGTTGTCATGCCTTGATCTCTGGTACATTCTGGACATTATGCACTCCACGCGGGGCCAATGCAAACAGCTTGGCAACTGTTGATTTTGATAACAACGGACGGCGAAATCTGATATTTGGAACCATTTGAACTCACTGTCCCAAAATTCATTCCAATGTCATGCAGTAAACTAATCCTCTGCATCCCCATATTTGGAATAGTTACAGAGTGCATGGCTTTTTTAACTCATCTGGTGTAAAAATGTAGTGCAAGCCATAACAAAATAGGCTTTTGGTGTGTATATCAATATTCTGCAAGTATAATCGAATCAAAGATATATGATTTAGCGAAAGACAAAGTCGGTCTTCCACACCAAAGACGAATTCACTTTTAGTTCTCTGATCATGTTTTTCTGTCTTGACAACAGTGGCCGTCCATCAGAAGAGGCATGGGATGCTAAGCCTCACTTTTAATATTATTCTGAATAAGTGTAGTGACTAAAGTAATAATAATAACTTTTTTCTAGCTCGAAAACAATTGAGCCTGGAACTGAGCTCCCATGAGCACAGATGGCAGATTTCAAATCGCGTACATCTTGAGATAATTGGGAATGCTACCGTTCTTTTTTTCCTCATTTTTCCTCAATCATCATTTTCAGTACAAGTATCAAGATGATACTGAGTGATTTGTTTGATTTGTTTCCCAAGTGTTTAAAGATTATGTCTTACTAATGATCTTTTTAAGTCTTAAGTTATGTTTTTTAAGAGATTGACAGTTTACAAGAGTTTGATTCTCAGTGTAAAATATATGATGCTAAACCTATATGGAAAACCTATGGACAAACCCAACCGCTGGGTTAAACATTTAATAAAATAACCCAACGGCTGGGTTTGTCTATATTCGACCCAAATTTGGGTTAAAACAACCCAGCATTTTTTAGAGTGTACTACAATCTTTTGTTTTGACATGGTATAGAAAGCAGGTTGATCAATATTAAAGTACACAGCCTTCCCTAGTCTTCAAGCTCACAGGAGAAGATTAATAACAACTATAATTCTCTGTTTCTCACACTAACATAACATCAGAAAACTATAGTATAGATCACAAGTCTCATGGACCATATTCCCCATCATATTCCACATTAGAAGTGAAATTGACTAGGGTTAGAGAATGACATGAAAGTCATACAGGTTTGGAACAACATGAAGGCGAGTAAATGATGACAAAATTTGGGTGAATATCACTTTAATAAATCACACATAATGAGCACACATTCTGGTCTAAAAGACATGGGGCTCATTGGACAGATCACTGAATAAATAAAGTAAATTAAAGATTATTGTGCTTTTAGCAATCAACACAATGTGCTGATGTATAATTGGAGGGGAATTCAGTAGTTCAGCAGTAGGCATGGTTGTGAAAATGAGCGTTTTAATCATTTTAATCACCATGAGGCTCTTGGCTGTGGGGAGGGGTGATAAGAGGCAGTTGGCAGGATTTTAAGAGTCTCTGAGTATTTTCAGACCTTTGCGTCGAATGCGAGACACTTAGATGTCAAAGATGGAGGTGAGATCACAGCCAGTGCTTTTTGAGGCTAAATGCATCATATCAAGTCTTTTGAGATTTGGAGCTGCCAAACCACATGCTGACGGAAAGGTTTAGCACACGTTCTTTTAACTTATGATAGCTTGTAGTTTGACAAACAATAGTTTCAAAGAAGTTCAATCAGGCTACAATATGAATCAGTGTTCCCAGTATGTTTAGGAGAATGTGTTTGGTCAGTCCAGTCCACTTTAAAGATATGTATCCATTGCAGTATTACAAACATTTTGTGAGAAATGTATCTGTAATGTTAAAACAATGGGGGCGCACAATATATCGGCCAACATATCAGTATTGGTGATATAATCGATATATGGTAATTTTTAATGTAAGCGTTATCTGCCCGACAAGAAAATGTGGACGTTATATTACAGCAGATAAATCTGAGGACGTTACAGATGCACACAGTGTGCTATGATGCTTTTGAATTGCTTGAAATACGATTTAAATAACTTCAAAAAGGAAAATGCGGTTGAGTGGAACATGCGCAGTTCAAGTCTACATAAAATTATGATTAAAACATTAGAATTGTGTGCTTGGGACATGGCTTTTAACGGTGAGACGTTTGTTTTTTGTAATCAGGCCCTCAAAAATGATAAAACAATTTGGATTTAGATTTATCGGCCAAAATGTTGGTTATCGGCTTTCAAATATAAAGAATTATCATATTAGCAAAATTGTTTATATTGGTGCATCCCTAATGTAGATTACAGAGGAAGGAATATGAATTTGGGTTGTGAGCTTGTCGGCTTCTTCTACTATATCATGCACTGGGGATTGGTTTTCAATCTATATAGTTTCTGTTCATTTAATTACAACCTTCAAATAAAGCTTGTAGAATTATGTTAGGTTTTGCAATGTAAGTGATCTATATTTGCCTGCTATCATCTATCTTTGTTTACTGGAAAGTTTTTTTTTTTTTAATGGAACTGCTTGCTCCAAATTCTGCTGACTTTTTTTGGCCTCCTCTCAAATAAATAACTTGGATTCTAATCATCCTGACGCATTAATGTCCTCTCATCTGCTGTGATGATGATGATGATGTGCAAAAAGCTGTGTTTGGAAAAATAGGAGACAAAGGAAGAGCTCTCCTAGCACCTGGGTGGGTGTACCAAGGCCACGCACCAGACATCCCTGCTTGTTCAGATGGATCAAAGGAAGTCAACGCAAGCACGCTAGATATTCAAGTGCCTTCACAGATGGTGATGTTGACTCTGGAAGCCTGTGCAAAGACCTGGCTTTGCTGTAGTTTAGGAAACAGCTCTAGCACTAGGGCCATGTGGGATCTCACTTTAAGAAAAAAAAAGAACATGTTAGATTGAGTGAGCGAGAGAGGGAGGGGGAGATGAGAATTTTTTTTTTTCACAGACCATTGTAAGCAGTCAGAGAGGCAAATAGTGAAGTGCAGAGGAGAGCAACAGGCAATCGTCTCCAGAGAGAGCCTGAGAGCAATGCTCAGTCCACTGACAACAACTCAACATCCGGACAGTAAGGAAGAGGGAGGTTTTTCACACTGCAGCCTGCCCTGGGGCCTCAGAAATCATCTGCCTTCCTCACAGCTATGCCTGCACCACATACTGATCCCAGGACAAAGTTTCTTCACTGCATGTAGTCTGATTTGCTCATGGACACTATAAGTCCTCTATGCTTTACCATTTTTAACCTGCTGGATTAAGGGATTCAATTTGGAGTTTCACTGTCCACTCTTTTCTGAAGTTTCTTGGAAGTTGTTTTCCATGCAAGTCTTGTCAATATGCTGCCTGTTGTATTCGTGACATGGTGGGTCTGGGTGTTGCTTGGAACCGTAGGGGGACAGTCTCAATCTCAGCATCAGTCTCAGACTGAGGACTCAAACCCCTGGAGACAGATGATTCAATGGGAGAATAATGGACGTGTATACAGTCTTCTCAACAGTGGGGCTGAATATGTCCCAGCTCGGGCTCCGGAGCGTGACAGGAACCACCGAGTGCTACTAGCGGATGCTCCCAACCGTAGATCACAGGGTGGGAATGTACGTAGACAAGCACCCTCAAGAGGAAGCTCTGAGACTGTGAGAGGCCAAGCCAGACACCCCTTTGGTTTCGGCCAGGTGCCGGACAACTGGCGTCAGGGTGCAGCTGGGACAGGTGAAACAAGTCGCACCGGCTCTCGTTTTAGAACATCCTCTGGCTCATCCTCCTCCTCCTCCTCCTCCTCCTCATCATCATCATCATCATCCTCTTCTTTTTATCCACAGTATCCGTTCCCTCAACAGCCACCTTTTGCTGCTCCTCATGACTCGGCTTTGGACAGGTCACATGAACCTCCTTTCCGTGGAACGTGGTACTCCACTAGCAATAGTGGTGGCTTCGCCGGAGGAGGATACGGAGGGGGTGTGTACTCTACAGGCAGTTTTGGAGGAGGTAGCTATAATGGAGGGGGTCCGTCAACCGATGAGAGGTATCGCTACTATCAAACCTACCCAGTTGTTCCTGCCCAACCTGCACAGCCACCAATCTCTGATGGATTGGATCACAGATACACACACAGCCTGTTCAACGAGGACTCTCGAGATAGCGGTAATGCTGCAGTACCTGCCTCCAATGGGGCCTCAAGCAACACTGGCTCATCCTTCCAGCCTGCAGTGCAAAGCCCCCAATACGAACAATTTCCACCCTTTGGAAGGCCCCAGCCACAGCCTCCATTTATACAACAACCTCCTCGCAACCCTCTCGTCTCTAACAACGCAGAGAACCCCAACATGAATGCAGGGAGTGTTTATCGTCCTCAGCAAAGAGGTATGATGTATTTCCATGTCACATACACAGCAAAGAATCTCTTTGTACACACCAAACTAATGTTACTCAATTGTTTACCAGCAATCTAGAAAGGTTGCTTTTGCATCTAAAGTTCCAACTGAATGCCACTGCGTTCATGTTTCACTTCTCAAACAAGGCTGCAGCTCATTTACCAGGCTGCTATGCTACGTAAAGTTAATCACAGGGGAACTGCAGTAGTACTTAAGCTCTTGCACGGCTGGAGATTTGGGGAAATGGATGCACGTGTGGAGCTCGTTTCAGATTTGCTCTCTCCCTCTCTCTATCTCTCTCTCTCTCTCTCTCTCTCTCTCTCTCTCTCTCTCTCTGAAGAAAAGGAAGTGAGAGAAACAGAAAGACATCTAAAAAATGTAGTTCTTCTGCCATCTCTTTGTGTTTCCTGGAAGACGCAAGCCCTTTGGATTTGACAAACGTGTAACCCAAGGGACTCAAACTGCACAAAATTGATAGGAAAGCTGTTTGCTTACGCAGCTGGTAATGGGCATTACTTTTAAGCAGATTTGTTTTGTTTGTTTCTTCATGAGCAGTCTCTGAAACTTAGTCCATCCTAATGTCTCGGCATCAAAATGCCCCCCCACCCCCACCGCCCCACACAAAGTTCATCTTTGTCTCAAATCCTGGGTTATTGGAACCAGGTGTTGGGCGATGTGTGTGTGGGTGTATGAGTATGTGGTAGTTGGTGTGTGCGTAGTGCCTATGGATACACTTTCTGCACAAAGAGTGCTCATTGTTTGAAGATTTAGTTCTGGTTGTGGTGATGACTGCACTGCAAGGGCTAAGGGTGAATGAGCCCAGTATTTGCTTTAGAGGGTGGGGTTAGGGGCTCAAGTGGCTTGGTTGTTGTGGGGTGAGCGTGTGGCGGATTGTGGTCTGTTACTATATAAGTTTTTGGAGTGGGGAGATGGAAAGTATCCAGCACACATCAGGTCCATTGCCTCAGGAAACAGAAAATATTTTGCTAGCCTCTAAATAAAAGTGTGCGTGAGCATATGAATGTGTGTGAGGAGGTGGGTGTATGTAAGGCCTTTGGGACATTGCTGGCTAAGTGTGGAGGCTCATTTTGTAATGTGAAATGGTCTTTGTCTCTTGCTTGAGTCACTTCACGCACGACTGATAACCTCAGTTTACAAAATCTGGCCATAAGGGAAATGGGTGTAATCCACTAGAAGGTACACATTACTCATTACTCAATGATGCAATCACAAACAAATAAGCTGAAATCAGAGCTCCAGTCAGTAAAATATATACTTTATCTGTGAATTTGGAAAATTGAAATAACATCCGATTTGATATTTACGTGACTTGCCTCACAGCATAAACCAGTTTAGGATATTGAGATCTGGCCTGTCTCTGAATAGGAGTGATTCAATTATGTTACTTTTCTTACTACACTGGGTTAAAAACAACCCAACCTTCCCAACCCAATTAACCCAACTTGAGTTCTGTCCGAATTTGGTTGTTTTTAACCCAAGTGATGTGCAACTATAAGACAGAACACATGTTGGGTTAATTTTACCCAGCAAGTTGGGCTGCTTATTTAACCCAGCATAAGGGGTTGATTCGTTTTTACTATAATACTAGCTTTTTTTTTTTTTTTTACTTCATACAATAATTGATGTCTACAGATTAATTTAAATCCTCTAAACTAAAATACTCAACACAACCACTGGTTTGTGTGATAATTCATTTTATTTACAAATCATATTTTAAAGTCCATAAACAATCAGTGTACAGTTCTGAGAACACATTTATATTATATTTACATATTTATATTCTGTATCTTTTTTAATAAAAACAAAATGTTATGCAAATGTATCAGAGTAATCTGGGTAACACAAAAACTAACCAAACACTGGGTTGTTACGTCTGACCCAGGATCTGGGTAACACAAAAACTACCCAAACACTGGGTTGTTACGTCTGACCCAGGATCTGGGTAACACAAAAACTACCCAAACACTGGGTTGTTACGTCTGACCCAGGATCTGGGTAACACAAAAACGACCCAAAAACTGGGTTGTTACGTCTGACCCAGGATCTGGGTAGCACAAAACTACCCAAACACTGGGTTGTTACATCTGACCCAGGATCTGGGTAACACAAAACTACCCAAACACTGGGTTGTTACATCTGACCCAGGATCTGAGTAACACAAAAACTACCCAAACACTGGGTTGCTACGTCTGACCCAGGATCTGAGTAACACAAAAACTACCCAAACACTGGGTTATTACGTCTGACCCAGGATCTGGGTAACACAAAAACTACCCAAACACTGGGTTATTACGTCTGACCCAGGATCTGAGTAACACAAAAACTACCCAAACACTGGGTTGCTACGTCTGACCCAGGATCTGGGTAACACAAAAACTACCCAAACACTGGGTTGTTACATCTGACCCAGGATCTGAGTAACACAAAAACTACCCAAACACTGGGTTATTACGTCTGACCCAGGATCTGGGTAACACAAAACTACCCAAACACTGGGTTGTTACATCTGACCGGGGATGGGATTTTTACAGTACAGACAGAAAAGCAGGATTTTGTGTGAAGGTTTGGGTATTTCTCCTTCATCTCATTTCCTACATTTTGTGCATTTTAGCTTTCTGTTTATAATGAATACTAATGTAGTGCATGCATCCAGAGAACAGAGCTTTGTGGATAAAAGTGCAGACTGTGTGTCAAATCTTTTGCTGGTGAACCACAGTCTTTCACACTCACTTTACACTGTTTACAAGAGCTGACCAAGAAGGTTTCCTGAAGCCTTAAATTCTCAAACCAAGCTGGCAGATCGGATGTGTACACAGAGATGGGGATGGCAAAGCATTCACTGGAGTAGAAGGGCGGCGCAAACGCTCCTGAAATAAGGAGACTGACCAAGGCCATCACGTTTTATAGAGTCTACAGCAGAAGTGAGATTGGATCTGCACTGCACATTGTTTCTTTGAATAAATCTGATGGACCACTGGCAAAAAAAAGAAAAGAATAAAGCTGTTTGTAAAGCTAAATGAACATCTAAGTCTTGTTAGTGAAGGTGGTTAAGGTAGGACTCAGTATCATAAGCTAGAGTTCTTTTCTCTGAAATCCATGACATGCAAAAAGCAGGAAAGCAGATCTGCTGTCACCTTCCCTTTGAAGAAATGTTAATGTACGTAAGGATTAGACTACACTGTTATTATATTCAGAAGATTCTTTAGACATGAAGTGAACACAGCCAGCTTGTGCTTTAAGTGTAAATGATGAGCAGTTTCTGTACTGGGTCTGAACAGCTTGGCTGAGAGTCTTATGAACATTAGCTGTCACAGCTAGCTCTGTTTTTCTATTTTTCTGTTTTTTTACCAGACTTGGTCACAGGCCCGATGTGGATCCAGCAGGGAAGTGATCTCATTTTCGTTTCGCTGTCACCTCTCTCATCTTTCTCTCTCTCTCTTCCTCTATGTGAAACACTTTGTTCTCTTTTTCTTATTTTTGCGTGACCTTGAAACCAGATGAGAAACAACGTTTGATGCATTATACTGTGAGTCTTCAGCATTACCTCATCAAAAACCTCTTCATCTCTTGTGTATTTTTCAAAGGTATGCTTATTTGGATACTGCCATTTTTCAAATATTTTTCTTTCTTTTACATTTAAAGGTATGCAACATCAGAACAGCTCAGAACATCAAAGCAGCACATGTGTCCCCAGGACCATGTGTTATTAAACCTGACATTGTTATTACCCTTTTGAGAAGAAAAAAAACAAAAACAGCCTAGACTGGTTTCCTAGTCAAAGTTCATCTCTAAAGCTGGTTTTAGAAAGTTTTTGGGGCTCTTTTCGGGTGGCCAAGCAGGTCCATTTGCTTGTTGTTAAGGGGTTTGGGTACATTTTAAGTGGTCACACTGGTCGGTTTGGTAGTTTTAGAGTAGTTTTGAGCATTTTCAGGTTTTCATACTGGTCGATTTGGTGATTTTATAGTCGTTTTGAGACACATTGGGTGGTTAGAATAGGCGGTTTGGTGGTTTTAGAGTGGTTTTGAGCGCTTTTTGTGTGATCATACTGGTCGGTTTGGTGGTTTTAGAGTCATTTTGGGAAACTTTAGATGGTCAGAATAGTCGGTTTTATGGTTTTAGAGTGGTTTTGAGCACTTTTCGTGTTGTCACACTGGTTGGTTTGGTGGTTTTAGAGGGGTTTTGAG
The DNA here is from genome assembly GCA_023029165.1 of Gobiocypris rarus. Taxonomy (NCBI): domain Eukaryota; kingdom Metazoa; phylum Chordata; class Actinopteri; order Cypriniformes; family Gobionidae; genus Gobiocypris; species Gobiocypris rarus. The sequence continues at coordinate 39,345,532 of CM040918.1, read as the reverse complement.
CAGTTTTCGTGTTGTCACACTGGTTGGTTTGGTGGTTTTAGCGTGGTTTTGAGCACTTTTCATGTGGTCAAACAGGTCAGTTTGGTGGCTTTAGAGGGGTTTTGAGCACTCTTCATGTCCTCATACTGGTCAGTTTGGTGGTTTTAGAGTGGTTTTAAGCACTTTTCATGTGGTCCAACAGGTCAGTTTGGTGGCTTTAAAAGGGGGTTTTGAGCACTCTTCATGTCCTCATACTGGTCACTTTGGTGATTTTAGAGTGGTTTTGAGCACTCTTCATGTCCTCATACTGGTCAGTTTGGTGATTTTAGAGTGGTTTTAAGCACTCTTCGTGTGCTCATAATGGTTGGTTTGGTGGTTTTAGAGGGGTTTTGAGCACTCTTCGTGTGCTCATACTGGTTGGTTTGGTGGCTTTAGAGGGGTTTTGAGCACTCTTCATGTCCTTATACTGGTCAGTTTGGTGGTTTTAGAGTGGTTTTGAGCACTCTTCATGTCCTCATACTGGTCAGTTTGGTGGTTTTAGAGTGGTTTTAAGCACTCTTCGTGTGCTCATACTGGTTGGTTTGGTGGTTTTAGAGGGGTTTTAAGCACTCTTCGTCTGCTCATACTGGTTGGTTTGGTGGTTTTAGAGGGGTTTTGAGCACTCTTCGTGTGCTCATAATGGTTGGTTTGGTGGTTTTAGAGGGGTTTTGAGCACTCTTCATGTCCTCATACTGGTTGGTTTGGTGGTTTTAGAGGGGTTTTGAGCACTCTTCGTGTGCTCATACTGGTTGGTTTGGTGGCTTTAGAGGGGTTTTGAGCACTCTTCATGTCCTTATACTGGTCAGTTTGGTGGTTTTAGAGTGGTTTTAAGCACTCTTCGTCTGCTCATACTGGTTGGTTTGGTGGTTTTAGAGGGGTTTTGAGCACTCTTTGTGTGCTCATAATGGTTGGTTTGGTGGTTTTAGAGGGGTTTTGAGCACTCTTCATGTCCTCATACTGGTCAGTTTGGTGGTTTTAGAGTGGTTTTGAGCACTCTTCATGTCCTCATACTGGTCAGTTTGGTGGTTTTAGAGTGGTTTTAAGCACTCTTCGTGTGCTCATACTGGTTGGTTTGGTGGTTTTAGAGGGGTTTTAAGCACTCTTCGTCTGCTCATACTGGTTGGTTTGGTGGTTTTAGAGGGGTTTTGAGCACTCTTCGTGTGCTCATAATGGTTGGTTTGGTGGTTTTAGAGGGGTTTTGAGCACTCTTCATGTCCTCATACTGGTTGGTTTGGTGGTTTTAGAGGGGTTTTGAGCACTCTTCTTGTGCTCATACTGGTTGGTTTGGTGGCTTTAGAGGGGTTTTGAGCACTCTTCATGTCCTTATACTGGTCAGTTTGGTGGTTTTAGAGTGGTTTTAAGCACTCTTCGTCTGCTCATACTGGTTGGTTTGGTGGTTTTAGAGGGGTTTTGAGCACTCTTTGTGTGCTCATAATGGTTGGTTTGGTGGTTTTAGAGGGGTTTTGAGCACTCTTCATGTCCTCATACTGGTTGGTTTGGTGGTTTTAGAGGGGTTTTGAGCACTCTTCATGTCCTTATACTGGTCAGTTTGGTGGCTTTAGAGGGGTTTTGAGCACTCTTCATGTCCTTATACTGGTCAGTTTGGTGGTTTTAGAGTGGTTTTAAGCACTCTTCGTCTGCTCATACTGGTTGGTTTGGTGGTTTTAGAGGGGTTTTGAGCACTCTTCATGTCCTCATACTGGTTGGTTTGGTGGTTTTAGAGTGGTTTTAAGCACTCTTCGTCTGCTCATACTGGTTGGTTTGGTGGTTTTAGAGGGGTTTTGAGCACTCTTCGTGTGCTCATACTGGTTGGTTTGGTGGTTTTAGATGGTTTGGGACACTTCAGGTGGTCGGAATAGTTAGTTTGGTGGAAACAGCTGACTGTTTGCAGGTTTAAGAGGGTTTGGGCACTCTTTCATGCTGTAGACCAGCTGAAAACCAGCTTGACCCGTTAAGATTTTTATTCCCCCTTCAGTGTAATTTCAGTATGTGTGCTTCAGCATTTGGTTCTACAGTGTAACTCATATGATGTGTCCTGTTTTAAGGTTTGCCTGACCTGGTTCCTGACCCCAACTATGTCCAAGCCTCCACGTACGTTCAGAGAGCCCATATGTACTCTTTACGCTGTGCAGCGGAGGAGAAATGTTTGGCCAGGTGAGAATTCTCAACTCTCGACCCTTTATACTTCTGTTTATGACATGGCCATTCAAAGCTGGGCAGGCTGTATTTACACAATAACCCACCCACACTCCTTTACAACTGTTTACACCACACCATCCAATAATAACCAACGAGAAGGATGCGAGATGACATTTGTGGAGTTCCTCATGCAGAAATATGGGTGGTGTCACATCATATAAATTCCAGCCTGCTCTCGTATATACAACACGTTTCATTACTCAGTGCTGCTGTACCTCATTAAGGTTTTCCCCTCCTCAGCTCCGCGTACAGTGCTGACGCCACAGACTACAGTGTCAGGGTTCTTCTGCGCTTCCCTCAGAGAGTGAAGAACCAAGGGACGGCTGATTTCATGCCCAACCGACCTCGACACACCTGGGAGTGGCACAGCTGTCACCAGTAAGTTCAGAACCAAGAGTCTCTGGCTCTCTCTTGATATCTGCATACAACGCTTGCTTGCAGATGCTATTGTGGATGTAGTGCGTTTTGAAACGTAATGTATCCTACGTAGGAGGGGACGTTCTCACGACCGTGTGCAACGTTCCCTAAAAGTTCTCTAAAGGCGACGAAAATCCCAAACCTTTATAGAGCATCAGGGACGTTCCTAAAACATCCTCTTTTGATTATGCTGCAGTTCAAGGCAACATATGCAGTGCAGTGCTTGTTCAGTTCACATTCCCATAACGTTTTCATGTCACCAACCTAGGGGGACCAACCTAGAATGTTATGTTTTGGTCATATTTAGGTCCTTCCATAATGTTTACTGGATGCTTTCAGAGCATG